>JANPWX010000699.1:8199751-8251290 GCA_024734555.1 Trochalopteron elliotii | reverse complement strand
GACAAATTGAACAAATGGGCTTTTCATTTTGCTATGATTGTCACATGGCCTCTGATCTTTCTTATCTTAGGCAGAAGAAATTCATTAACCTCACCCATTTGTCCAGTTCCCACAAAAATGAGTTCTTTCAAGTATACCTTCAGGCTTTTGCTAACACATTTTGGAATGAATTCTTCCCCTCAGAAATGCTGAGAATCATATGAGTGTATCAAAAGGCTGGAGGTACCCCTCATTTGGAAAAATACTGGACCATACCATAGTTTGGGTTGGAAAGGACCTTCAAAGACATCTAGTCCAACCCTCTAGAATGAGCAGGGAGAGCAACTAGATCAGGTTGCTCAGAGCCTCATCCAGCCTGACCCTGCATATTTCCAGGGATGGAGCATCCACTACCTTTCAGGGCAAACTGTGCCTGTTTTTCACCACTCGCATTGTAGAAAATGTCCTTCTTATATCTTGTCTGAATCTACTCTCTTTTAGTTTAGAACAACCACCCCCTGTCCTATCAAGGCATCAGGCCCTACTTAAAAATTTTCTCCATCTGTCTTATAAGCCCCCTTTAGATAAAAAAGCTGGAAAGCTGCTCTAAGGTCTCCCTGGAGCTTTCTCTTCCTCAGTCTGAGCAAGCCCAACTCTCTCAGCCTGTGTTCATAGGAGAGGTGTTCCATCCCCCTGTGATAATTTTTGGGGCCCTATGTGTAGCCTTGATTTTGGTACCTTTTAATTTTATTTTTTTTTAATGATATGTAGCTCTATATCAGAACAATATCTACTGTAATGCAAAAACCTTAACCTGTAGCAGACTCACTTCATCCAACATGAAGTAAAGATAACAGAGACCTCCCTGTTTCCTACTGCTTGGCTGCAGATCTTGTATCCATTATTTCTCTACCCTCTCTAGACTGTATGTCTAGACGTACACAGCAGAAAATCCCTTTTTGAATGTATTGGACAGCATTTGGTGTGGCTTCTGCAAAATGAAATTTGGCCAAAATTGTTCAGTGTAATCAATATCTTGACACTTCACTGGGATTGTCGCAAAGCCTCTGATTTCATCACCCCACAATCAATGTGGTTGCAGGAAGTTTTCTTAATACCCAATAAAATTCTTTTACAGACATGAAAAAGCTCTCTTCCCTCTGGCCAATACCAGGAATTTGTGGGTAGGGCTTTGCAGACTTGCAATATAAAAATGAAGCTTATAGACAAAACAACAAGATATGTTAAAAACTTCTAATAACATGGTCAAAAACCACATAGCTCCACTAAAAGGCAATCGTGGAATTTAAACAGCAAAGTGCTTCTGCAAGCAAGGTGCTTGATTAAACATGGAGTCACAGGGAGATACCTTATTTTATGTATTTACTTGTAGCACATCTGAAAACTTTTAGCACAATCTCATATTTTTAAATAGTTGCATTTCTCCAAACAGCAGCATGGATTAGCAAACAGATTAGTGTGTTTACTCAGCTTTACAACTAAGTGTTCTCTGAAGTCAGTGGACTTGCTTTTCATGCCATGCTGTTTTACATGAAATTATAGATATGTGATCCAGAGCAGCATAGTTTTACCTGAATGGAAACATCAATATATGGACTTTTTAAAAAGTATTAACTGTGTTTTTCAAGTTTGCCCTTTTGTTTTTCTTTCTTTCTTTGTCAGCATCTTTTCTTACATCCTTCCTTGGTAAAGCAGTTGCTAAAATGCTAAATGACCCTAATAACACCGATCCCAGGTTCACAACTTTCCTAACAGACTAATTCCAGTTAGTGACTTCATGATAATTTGTAAGGAGCTGTAGCACAACAGATAGGAACCTTCCCCCATGCACATATACACACCAGTCTGTCTGTGAACATGGGAGCAAAGCTGCCTGCTCTGCCTGTTTTTACCAGTGGACCCAAATCTCTTTCCTTCCAATGCCCTGCTCAGTTGTGGTTTTAAGCCCAACTGGAGATGAAACACTGCATCCCTGCTCGCTCAACCTCCCTCTCTTCCCCTCTCCACTCTGGTAGAATGGGGAGGAGAATCGAAGTAGTAAAATATGTTTTACAATTATACAATTATTTCCTTTGCCTTAGAGGAAGTGGACTGGCAGCCACAGGTATCCAGGCAAAATCCATGAAAATGTATACACTAGAAGTCAAAAAAATTATCTTCAGGAAAAAATTATATCTTTTCCTTATGATGACTTCTGCAAACTAGGAAAAGGGTTCTCCAGCTGAGTCCCTGTTGGAGCTTTGCTGTTATGGCTCTACTGGGAAGTCTCTATAGCCAGCTCTAGTCTTAGTTTAACACTCCACTAATCTAAAGGGCTTCCCAGCCATTCATCCTCCTGATGCTCTGGAGACACATGGAGTTCAGCAGCATTACTCATGCAGTGCAATTTGAGACACAGAGGAGAAGGAGGATAAGCTGACCAAGGCCCACAGACAGCCCATGGCAAAGCCCAAAGTAGATCTGCTCCCAGTTTCTGCTTGTTCTTTCAGACCTTTCTTTTCTTTGGCGCACCCGCAAACTCATCCTGTGGTTTGTGAATTTTAACAAGCCTTTCAATAAAGCTTGTCTGGGTTTTGGATTGGTAAAGAAATTTGAAACCAAGGTAAGGCTTTGTATTGGTGTGTGCTGCGAAAATTTCACATGACTGTTTTTCACCCAACTTGTTGAGCCATAATAGCAAGGCACAGTGGGCCAGAAAACTACACGTCTTACTGAACAGCCCAGTTTCTGTGAAGAAGGTGGTGAGAGTGGTGGGTATGGAAAATGGGTTTTCAAGAGTTTATGGAAGTTACCACTTCCTTTGGGAATACACATTCCTTGCAAAATCTATTCCTCTTCCCAGCCATACATACCCTTTGGTTTTACTGCAGTGGTTCTGTGTACCCAATAACTTGACACTGTGTATTTGTTAACAGACTCTTCATGCACAGTTTGAATTACTCATAAAGTCCTGCTTTCCGCAACCTATATGGAGAAATACGGAGTAACTATTCAAAGGAAGGCAATTTTAAGTCTTCCATAAATTTTTGAACAAGAAAGGATAAAGGGCTCAAACAATAATGGTTTTAATATGTCTCTGCTACTGCACTCTTGAAACCAGTTTGCAAGTCAGTTGTGAAAATGTCTGAGACATGTTTGCTACTTGCATAAAGACAACTATCCTGTTAGTTTTCATCCCAAATGTTGAGATATAGTGCAAAAAGTGCTCAGGCTGTGCAAACTCTTGTTCAGCACAGTAGTCCTTATTTATTCTCTTGGGGCTTTTTACTGCTACCACTAAAGTCTATGTATTATTAGATTAGTAGGAGCAGAGTTAAGACTCATTCATGAGACCAGGACATATGCTGCTCTTCTGGTCCACAGGTTCATAGACCATTTGTGCTGTGTTTTAAGAAACAAAACCCAGTGTTAAACTGCCATTTAAAATTTTATTGTGACTACCCAAGCTGTGGTAAAATGGAAGGTAAGTCATCTGCCTCAGTCACAGAGTTGCTGGAGTTTGCATTTTCTCAGTGCAGTGAAGGTGGTTGGCAGACATCCACTTTCAGATGTAATTGTGCTGACCAAAGAATCCACCATCTCTCCCTGCTTCACACTTCCCCCATCTGCTTAGCACTCCACAGTTCTACCAGTGGAAGGACTTGCAGGAGAGTTTAGGTAACCCACTGCAGACAACAGTTGCTGGGAGGGCCCAATCCATTTCCAGCAGCCATCTGACTTGAAGGAGAGTCTTTGAATCCCACTGCTGTTCTCTTTTGCCTGGCTACCTTGGTTGGTCATACAAAAAAACCAAAAACAGACACCCCACTTCACCCTATAGAGCACTGCTTATCTTATTCACAGCTGCAGTAATGTTATACACAGGTAGGTAGGTGAGTGGGCAGGCAAGAACAAAAATAAATAGATAGATGGATAGATAGATAGATAGATAGATAGATAGATAGATAGATAGATAGATAGATAGATAGATGATGGATAGATACATACATACATACATACTTTTTTTGTTGTTCTTTAAAAATACAGACATAAAACAAAAGCTACTGCACACTTACACAAGCAATCCCACTTCCTCACACTGTTGACTTTTCTCTTGATCTGCATCTAAACATCCCAGAAGAGGTTGGGACACACAGACTTTTCTATCCAAGGAAGCTTGTCCATTTTCTCTATCTTTGTCTTTCAATTTACTGAATGATTCATTTTCCATTGTTTCTTCAGAATACAGCAAAGGCAATAGGAAGAAATGTCTTACTGTTACAGGGAGTCAAAATAATCCTGGAGGTGTGTTTATGTGTGTTGTGATGATTCTGGCATGAAACCCATTGCTCTGGCCACCCCTTTTGTCCTGTTTTCATTCTTCTTGACATCTGTAATGAATGGTTAGCACATTCTATTTCCCATTTCTTGCTCCCTTCTTTTATCTCCTTCCTTGTCTGAACATAGTAGTTTTGAAAAAATATTCACCACCCATACCCATGTTTGCTGATAATTTTACTCCTTTTAGATCTTTCTTTGACAGACACTTTTTGATGGGCATCTTCCAGATAGCTCTGACTAAACTGAACATTCTGCTGCATAGAATGAAAACCACAATCAACAGTGGAGGGAGATTCCATCAGCCCAGGAGGTCAGATAATTTTTTTTTAAAGCCTTACCAATTTTCTGACTCCAGAGCCATATTTTTATTTTCTCAGGATATCTGTTACACTAGTTACAGATATATCAGTTTAACTCTGAATATTCTGTCAGTGCACAATTCCCACTCTTGATAGTGAAAAGACATCTGAAAAAACATTTTCTGTAAAAGGATAAATTAACAGTGTTATTACAAGAGTTGTTCAGAAATGGTAGCATTAACCACAATAAATTCTAAATGGGTTTCTTTTCTTCTTACAAAAAAAAAAAGTTGCACATAAATTGACCCAATACACATATAATTATGTCTCCAATTTTGTTTGAAGTATGATTTTAATGTGATTTTTGTGATTCATAATACCAGAGCTGATTGCAAGGGACAAGGACATAGAGGGTTGTATAAATCCTTGTAAGTGTGCTGAAAGTTTCTTTTGTCTAACACATCAGTTAACTTTTTGATTAGATAAAGACCAAAAAAAACTCCTATGGCAGAGAAGATGGCAATCAAATGTGGAAATCTTCATTGTATAGAGCACCCTGGAGTTTGTTAAATATCTGCAGATCTGCTTGTTGTAAGTGACAATGTTTATTCTTGCAAGTGAATTCCAAGATAGCCTGGCTTCCTTGGGGTTTAATCTCAGCCTTTTTTTGTTTCTCTGATTAGTTGGAAACTGTAGCAGGTCACCCTGGCTCTTTGAAGAATGAAGGGTCTCATTCCAGGGTGAGGCCCAACGAATTTGTGAATGAATGAAAAGTTAATTGTGGAAAAGGGTAGAGCATACTTCAGTCATAGTTAATTTAAGCAAAGCTGATAAGTTAGTAAATAGAAACACTAGTGTATTCTTTCAAGTAGAATTTTTGCTCTTACGGATATCTTAGGTGCTGTTTCTCTGGCCCTTTTAAAGATTGGTGCTTGTCATAGACACTTTATTATCTAATCTTCTGCCCAAGGAGAGATTCTGTAGTGTTGAGTAATTACAAATAGATTGAGTTCTGTTGGAAAGTGTATTTGCAAAAATAAAAGGAAAGCTCATGCACTACAAATGTGATTTTTTTACTTTATCTTCTTAAGAGGGTTTTTTTTTTTTTAACTAGCAAATACTGTGGGGAAAAAACATTAATGACATACGTGGTAATTTTTTAGGAATGTGAATGAAACTTGAATCCTTCTTGGTTTTTGTTGTACTTGAAATATCTTTTGTAATCACTTCAGAATTGTGGTAAAATACAAAAATGTAATATGTGGTAAAATACAAAAGGTCCTTAATAAAAGTCAGCTATTCAACTTAAAACTGTCATATTAAAACCAAAAAAAATGCAGAAAGTTTATATGCAAGCAAATGAAGGCACTCTTTCCTCACAAGTAGAGAAGTTTAAGAAAAAGCTGTGTTTTGCTAGAGGAAATCTGCTGAAGGAAAAGGTATAACTGTGAACCATGACATGAAAAAAGTACAGTGATGGTAAAAGCAAGGGCCATAGGCAGCAGCTTTTAAAGTAACTATGGCAACATTATTTTAGGAATCAGAGAAGCTACAGCAAACAGCTGGAGATGGAATCAGACATTTTTTCAATTTTAAATATGCTTTGGACTTACTGCCCACCCATCTCAGAGCACCTTAACATTGCTAATGAATTTAGTCTCCTACAGTCCTCAGAGGTTGAGTGCTATTCTCACCGGGTAGTTTGGGAAAATAGAGCAGGAAATGGTAAAATGATTTGCCATATGTCATGCAAGAAAACTACAAAAGAGTTAAAAATTAAAATATGCTTTTAAAGACAGAAGATTGGGAATGTTTCCCTGGCAAATCTGAGTGGCAAATATGCTTCAGTGCAGCCATGAATGCCGGAAGCTGGGGACTGGATGGTATTTCATAAGCTACACCCATGTTACAGACTAAGGTGATGTGAGTCCATCACTTCATATCTGTTCATGTGCACTAGCTAATCTGCAACAAAATTTTAGTTGGGGCTCCACTCAAATAAAAACATTACAGCCACCAATGCTTTTACTAAAAGAGGAGACATTTGAGCCATTAAAAATCCACAACACATGACAATGTTAAAGATTAAAGGTACAAGCCCACTGCTTACCTGTAGGCAATAGCCGCATGACAAGCAACCTAATTGAATTAATGTATATTCATACAATAGCCCTTGCAGTGTGATCTAAAGATGCTTACAGGGGTGGAATTGTTTTCTGGGACAAGAAAACAGGCCCGAGGTCCCAAGCCTAGTTAGCAGCAGTTCAAGACATGCAAAGCTCAGGAGGGGGAGGGGGAGGGGGAGGAGGAGGGAAGAACATGTGTCTTCATCTCTGCTCAACTCCATCCTACATCTAAGGTACTGAGTCTCCAACTGCACCTTACCACAAAGATAAATTACTAAAAGCCTTCAATACACCATATTTACCAAGATAACCAGTTTAATTTTGTGCCTAAAAATCCTGGGCACAGAAGACACTGCCTGTGCCATCAAGGAGGTTACAATCTAGATATTTTGCTGTCCTGTAGTTCAGCTGAAGCAGGTATTTGTCTTACAAAAATAGAAACAAGAGTTGCACTCTTTCTGCTAATACCAAGACATCATCAGCAGCAAAATAACAACTGATTAAATAGGTAGTTAAAGTTTTAGTTAGAGAGGCAACTTCTAGCAGCCTTAGGTCTTGTTCAGTTTCAGTAATCGTGGTCAGTCCTATGCAAAGCCACAGCTAACTAGTGGTGATTCTAATAATTTTCACCATGGATACAAAGTACAAAGGTTTGTTTAAAAATACGCTGGTTAAAGCAGGAGTGAGCCAACTTCAAAAAGCCTTTTCAAAACTGCATACATGGGTCCAGAGGGGGAGGAAAAAAAAAAAGGCACCCAAGGGTTGCATAGTGTAGTGTTTTCTTTTGAAGCCACTGACTCGAGAGTGCAATCCAAATCACCTTTCAACTATGATGTTTGCTGCTGCTTCTGCTCTGAGGAAGCAACTGCTTCCCTGGGGACCCCACACAGCCTGTCAGCCCAGTGGGGAGCTGCCAGAGGTCAGCAGAGCATCCTGTAACCCTGGGGAGGCTGCTCTGCCCTCACACTGACTCCAGAAACAAAAGGAGGTCTTCCCTTCACCTGGAGATTGGTTACTAAGCCAGGGCACCAATATGTTATGGTTAACACAGTAGAGGTTAGATCATTTACCTAAGGCTGGAATACTTAGGTTTAATCCCTCCCTTACTGTGACAGGATTTATGACCATCTCCTGCCATCCAACCTCCAGCCTAGTCAGGATCAGTCAGAGACCAGGGAAAGACTTTGGCTTCCTCACTGTGGGGTGGGCAGAGCCCTGGTTACTAAATGGGACCAGCTGTTGTGGTGATGAGCCCACGAGACTTTTATACCTGCTATACCTACCCCTTCCTCTGCTGTTTTGGTTTTGGAGACCAGGTCGGTGGGCATGAGGTACACGTGTGCCAGCTGCGCAGAGCCCTCCTGAAAAGCAGCTGGTTAAATTTACCTTTTCACTGTGTGGCTGGGACCCTCTATGCCTCCACAGAAGTCAGCGTGGAGGGACAGTCCCACAGATGGGACCAGGCTCAGGTTGAGCAGACTGGAGCAGTGGCCCAGCTGCCTCCCCTTCCCCTGCCCCCTCTTTGGACCCCAGTGACTCAAAATGAGAAACTCAGGAAACACAGATTCTGGGAATGGAAAAAAGGCACATGGAGGGAAGATGCTTTGCTGTGCTGACACTGCCTTTTGCTTGCCTTTGGAAAAGAAAGAATCTTTGGAGCTTTTTTTAATTCCTCATTTTCTTTCTCCTTTTAAAGTTTTAATCCATATTTCCATAGCTCCTCTGCTATCCACTGCACTAGTGTGCTTTTTCTCAATATCTGGAGAAGGTGTATTTTATTTGTTATATCTTAAGACCCTCTTAATTTACAAGAACTTATTTCCTTCCAGTTTTATTTCCGCTCTAAACTGCCTTCCTCCATCCCATCCCCCAGCACCACATTCTCTCCTGTGACAAATACCCACTGTGGCAAGAAGTGATGCTTATCCTGGGTCAAAACCAGCTCCCTTCCCCTTTCCCCTTTGCTCCCCTCCTCTGCTCACAGGGCTAAGACAAGCAGGAGCAGGAAGCAAGGCAGCGGGGGCAAGGGACATGCAAGGAAAGGACAGCTCAAGCCCTGGTGCATAATTCAGAGACCCCACAAAGCATTCAGCTCAATATAGACTTTGACCTTTTCCCTTTCTCTGCTATGCTACTCAACAGGCACTTACCAAACCCAGGCTGGTGAAATAACAGCTTTTTTAGTGTGCGTTTTGTTTTGTTTTTACTAATGATTAAGCTATGCTAGAGGAAAAGTCAATCTTTAAGATCTTTCATAAAGCCAGCAAATAGTTCCATGTTACCAGTTTATTTGTGTGAAAAATATTTAGAAGGTTCTATTTAAAACTAAATAAAACTAAAATAAAAATCGGTGACCTAGTCTCCTTCCACCTTCAAAAATAATAAACCATGCCTTCCATTAACTCTTCTTTAAAAGCTTTCTTTTTCTTAGGAATAGAAATCTGTAATTGTCTCTGTGGAATACACTTTTAACAATAGCTACCACTTTGAGTTTTGTTTTTAATTACAGATTCAGTACTTAAAAAATAATACTTTAAATTAGTAGAGTTGTTTAATTGTTTTAATTTATTTTATTTTTTAGGTCTTTTAAAAGTCAGTGGGATATGCTTTTTTATGTCTCCCAGACAGTTAAGGAAAACAAATGCCATTCCTACTTGATATTCTTTAAACTTCAGTGGTTTTGTTATTTTAACATCTGTTAAATGTAAAGAATTTTTCAGAATGTCAGTTCTCCTATGAATAAACTTAATTAAGATGTACATTTAAATTAAAGAGATAATTAATTCACACCATTCCATTTGCTTATTACTTGACAGTCAGGGTATATTAAATGCTCAGATGTGTGAGAAGAAAACATGCAGAAAGAGGCACAAATAAAACAATCAGGATCAAAATATCATTTTCTATCACCATTTTCCTATGTTCCTATAATAAAACTGTAAACCGTGTGAAGTTATTTTCTGCTTTTTATGAGCATGGATTATCCTCACTTTCCAGTGAATAATTTCATTGACATTGTAAATTTTTGTTTGTGCTGTTTTTTTTTTTTTTAATTTTAGAAGTCATGGTAGTTATGACTATTTCTATATTTAAACATCCCCCTCATCCACACCCCTGCATGGCTGCCATGACAATCAGTAACTTTTTCCAGTTAATTCTGTATAACAAGTCAGTGTTTCCTTTGTTTGAAAGGTGATTCTTAGAACCATTTGCTTACAAACAGGAATAATACCCATTTGGGGGGTTATTATTTCTCTACAAAAAAATTTAAGCCATTTTTTATTTTAAATGGAATGTTGTTTGTTTCAAGACAAACAAATCATATTTGTGGAAAGTCTTATTATTACCAAACCACTCTTTTCTTGTTTAGGCAGCTGCATTGATTGGGGTGCAAACACGCTCTGCTGAAGCCAGGCAGCACTGGCCGCCTGCTGTCTGTTCAAGTAATTCCTACATTTACTACCACCAAATGTGAGGCACAGAGAAACAGAAGTTGTTTCTCCTAGTGGCTCAGGCCCACCTTTGCTCTGCCCAGAGGCACCCTAAGCAATGCAGGTAGGCACAGTGCTGCATGCCTGGCTCCCACTTACCCACCAGGTGCTCACAGATCTCACATCTGTTTTCTCCCTGGCTCCCCAAAGAAAATCAATAGCTTTCCAGAGGCTGGAGTCATGTCCTGTGTCTCTGCTAAAGCCTCACTCTCAACCTTACCAGACTTGCAGATGAGGCAAGCAAGCCCCAGGTGCTGAAAAAAGTCAAGCTCAAAGCAGCACTGTTGGCCAGAACATCATGGAGAAGCGGAAATTGTCCTTTTGGTGTTTAGTAGGTTGCTTGTTTTGGAGAGAGAGAGAGAGAGAGAGAGAGAGAGAGAGAGAGATGGATGTGTGTACACCCCCGCCCCCCACCCTCCCCTACCCTCCCTCCCCTCGGGAAAGTAATGGTGGGTGATAAGAAACCTGAGCTTCTGGACATCTCCCCCTTCACCTCCAAAGGCAATTGGGTAATCCCCCTCCCTGGCTGACTTTTCAGTGAAAGGCAGGTCAGATTACTGGAAATTGTGGTCCTGGTAATAGCCTAAACATCTACAAAAACCTCCTTTATAAAGCTGTTTTTAGGAAGTTGTGAGAAGTAGCTAAGATGAAGAGCCTTTGAGGTACAGGCTGTCTTTGGCAGTGTGAACACAGCTGATCTGTACTTGATTGCATGACTGGCTAGGAAAGTTTGACTGCAAAGACTCAGTGTGACTGTCGAGAAAAAAAAAATACATGAGTAAAGTACAAAGGCTATTTTGGGCATAGCAGCTAGTCATTCTGAACTCTAAGGAAATACATACACACACATCACAAAACATTACATATATGGAGATGCTATGATAGCTCATACTGTCTCATAATTTCCATTAAAAAGTTTCAAGGATTTCATCATTCGCCCATACACATTTACTCTGGGGTAAAACAAGACATAGAGCATACCTTAAAAAATGGGAACAGTTGAAAAAGCCTAATAGTCAAACCAAGTAATTTGATGCAAAGATGGTATTTTGCTAGCAAAAATTCTAACAAAAAGCAGCTGGTAGTAAAATAACACAATTGTTTTCGCATCGGGTCCTGCATTCGGGTCACAACAATCCCAGGCTACAGACTTAGGGAAGAGTGGTTTGAGAGCTGTTCAGCTCAAAGGAACTTGGGGGTGCTGGTTCACAGCTGGCTGGATGTGTGCCAGCAGTGTCCCCTCATGGTACACAGCAGCTTGGCCTGTATCAAGAATAGTGTGGTCAGCAGGACTAGGGCAGTTATTGTCCCCCTGTACTCAGCACTGGTGAGTCTGCACCTTGAGTGCTGTGTTCAGTTTTGGGCACCTCACAACAAGAACATCGATGTGCAGGAGTGTGTCCAGAGCTGGTGAAGAGTCTAGAAAGTGAGTCATATGAGGAGTGGTTGAGGGAGCTGGGGGAAGCCTGGAGAAAAGGAGGCTCAGGGGAGACCTCCTTGCCCTCTATAACCTGACAAGAGGTTATAGCAAGGTGGGAATTGGTCTCTTCTGCCATGTCTCAAGTGAAAGAATGAGAGGAAATGGCCTTAAGCTGAGATTGGGGAAGTTCTGATTAAATATCAGAAAACAAAATTTCACTGAAAGAGTAGTCAGGCATTGGAATAAGTTGTCCAGGGAGGTGGGGGAGTCACTGTCTCTGGAAGTGTTCAAGAGGCATCTGGATGTGGCACTCATGTGTGGGGGAGTTATGGTTTAGGGGTGATGATGGTAGTTCTCGGTTGATGGTTGGACTACATGATCTTGCAGGTCTCTTCCAATCTTGATTCTGTGATCTGTACTTTCAGAGACCATAAATACATTGCATTCTTTTGGTATGCCATCTCCCAATGGGATTTTGAAACCATTTACAAATGTTAATTATTTCACAGCTGCTGTCAGGTAAAGTATAAATTATTCCATTTGACACATGAGGAAACCAAAGGCCAAAGAGACTCAGCTTTGTGAAGAACTAATGGCATAAAACGACATAAGTCTCAGCTTCAGTAATTCTATAACTTCTTTCTTTCAAACATCACCTCTTTCTTCAGGTACGGCTATGAGTTTCTTTGCCATTGCAGCAGCAAAAAAATAAAGACAAGTTAATTTGGTGATTTAGAAAGGCATTGCAATAAATACGTCCTATATTGTCTTTGAGACAGCTGTAGTCAAGGCTTTTGTCTTTGCATGATTTGCCATAACAAAAGAACATATATTGCCACCCTGGAACATTTGAACTTTAGTTTTGAAGGTGGAAGAGGTGACAAAGTTGCACAGGTTGCAAAGTGTTAAGGCATTATCTGTCCTGGGAGGAACTTTCCCACAGTTCTAACTGGAAACACCTTTCCACTCAGCACTGTTCGTCATTACTTGAATGACTTAAGAAAAATAAATTCATTAAAATTAAGAAAAACTCAAACTCAAAACAACCTTTTCACCCCAGGTGATTTCTTTAAAGCCATTAGGACACATTTCTCTTGCTTTTTCATGTTTTTTTCTTTGCTGCCTTATCTCTACATGTTAATAGAAGATCATTGAACTCTAGGAGCTGGAGCTTCTGAAAAAATGCACAAGTAATGGAAAACACTAAACATTAGTTTCACTTTTGATGGGCTTGCATCCCCAGACACTGCTTAAATAATTTCATTTCTGTCAAGCTTGTAACCTTACTTTAAACTTTTGTGACCCCACTTCTGGTCATGACTTTTAGTTTCTGACTGGCTGCTGGGAGATACTGAATGTGAGTCTGAATTTGGAGAAACTGATTTATTTCAAACACTGTGCACAGAGCTGCTAACCCCCTGTCTCCCCAACAAATGAAAACATCACGAGTCAGACTCCAAATGACTTGTGAGATGGAAAATTTTAAGTATGGTCATTTAGAGCCTTTTCTTTGGGCCCACCTTTCTGTTTTAACACCTCCTACCCTTCTGCAGGATGCATGCATGATAATGACAGCCCTACCCTGCTCATTTATAGTGAGCAAAGGTGACCTCCTTTGGAAAAGCTGTTGTAAAAAAGAAATGCAATACAGAAATCATGTGCTATCTGATGCTGTTGAGAACTCACAGCTTTTCCTTAATGTTCCTGATGATTGATGCCATTCTGGCCCAGTCCACATCTTCCTCTTCCTCTTTCTCCAGCTGAATCTGCAGCTATTCCCTCCACATGGAAGCTGTGTCCAGTCCCCTGCTCCCAGAAAATGCTGGGGAGGGAGCATAGGGGTCAGAAAGGTGGTTACCCCCACTCCCAGCTCCTAAATTTGAGGTGAATTTATGTCCCACAACTTTTCAAACAGCCAACCATGTGTAATACCTGTAGAGACCTTTTGTCTCCAATTTTCTTGAACAG
The DNA here is from genome assembly GCA_024734555.1 of Trochalopteron elliotii. Classification (NCBI taxonomy): domain Eukaryota; kingdom Metazoa; phylum Chordata; class Aves; order Passeriformes; family Leiothrichidae; genus Trochalopteron; species Trochalopteron elliotii. The sequence goes on along the minus strand of JANPWX010000699.1, from coordinate 8,237,666 downwards.
TACTGGGACCAAAACTGGGCTGGTACCATTTTGTGGAAGTGAAGAGAAAGTAAGCCAGACTGAGAACTGGTTTTTGCAGAAGGAGGATGTGCCTCTGTAGGAGAAAGGGTTGTGCTGTTTAGAATGATACAATGGTTTGGGTTGGAAGGGACCTTAGAGATCATGGAATTCCAGGCCACCTGCCGTAGACAGAGACATATTTCACTACACCAGGTTGCTGAAAGCACCATCCAACTTGGCCTTGAACACTTCCAGAGATGGCGCATCCCCAGCTTCTCTGAGCAACCTGTTCCTGTGCCTCACAACCCACACAGTAAAGAATTTCTTCCTAATATCTAACCTAAACTAACCCACTTTCAGTTTAAAGCCATTCCCCCTTGTCCTATCACTACAGAGCCATGTGAAAAGCTCCTCTCCAGCTCTCTTGTAGTCCCCTTTAAGTACTAGAAGGCTGCTGGAAGGTCTCCTTGGAATCTTCTCCAGGCTAAACAACACCAGCTGTCTCAGTGTGTCTTCATAGGAGAGGTACTCCAGCCTCTGTGCACAGAGGCCCTCCTTGCTCCAAAGTCTATGTCCTCATTATGTTGGAGGCCCCAGAGCTGGACACAGTACTCCAGGTGGGTCTTGCAAGAAGGAGGCACAGGAGGAGAATCACCTCCCTTGCCCTGCTGGTTTCTTGGGTTCTTTCCTTCCCTGAGCAGTGGCAGTGGTGCAGTGGGGTAGGACATTTGAGCTAATTAGAGCCCAATTTGCCTTGACTCGCCAGCTACTAATGCTGCAGCATTTCTGAGTGGTGTGTGGTCTTTGGTTCTCCTTTATGATGCTTAAAGAAACCCCAAAATTAGATTTTTCTTTTAGCATTAGAAATCCAGGTGTTGTCTGGCTTTAAAATCTTCCTGGCAAGGGGAAACACATTACAGGAGGAAAGAGAGTGAAAGACAAGCAATTGAGAGCCATTAGCAGAGTTGCCAATTCTAATGCTATTCCGAATAGGTTGGTGGATTTCAGACCCTTTTAAGGGTTTTAAAAGGAAAATATGGGTTTTTGGAACCAGTTCCATGACTGATCATTCTCTTTCTCCAACGTGCATCCAGAGGTGCCCCAGCTTCATCTCTTTAATGGACGAGGTACACAGGGCTTTGCTTTCCAGCTGTCCTATGCTCCTGCTCACCAGGACTTCACTACTTCGCAAGGGGGGCGGGGGGGTGTGAAACAATAAGAGGCATAAGTTAACAAGAGTTAAAGAAACAGCAGCAGCTAAGATAGCTGCTCAGTAATGAATGCAGCTAGATTAAATTACGTTTGAAGGAAGGAGAGGTGGATAATTAATTTTGGAGGCTGCAGAGATGGAGGAATTTTGCTCATGAAAATTAACCTCTACTGATTTATAGAAGGGAGTCTATAATTTTGTTTTGGTGTACGGGATGGAAGCGTTCCTGGAGATGTAGCTGAAATAACTGGAATTCATCATAATAGTGTCTAAGTTTCCAGCTTGCTCTGTCACTGCCATGGGTAAAGTTTGGAGTAGGAACTGTGGCTGTAGGATACAGAAACTGAGGTAGAAATGCATTATTCTTTCCCCAAGGTTGTGGGACTGTGTACAGCAGCACTGCCCTGGGATTTGGGGCAAGTGGGAGTGGGAGAAAAGCAACAAGTGGTTTCTCAGTGGTAAAGCCCAGTTTGGTAATTATTTCTTATAACAGTGCTATGAAGAACTTTGTTTAAGTAAGTAAACACAATTCTGACATTATTTCAGGGACTTTTGAGTTGTGGATACCAGATCTGACCACTACCTGGTCCTTGTGTTACATGCAGTTAGTTTTTCTGACTTGCTTCATCTATCATGTAACAGCTGTTTCTTTGTTTTGCTGATTAAAGAAATATTTGTGGAATGGAAATGACTTAAATATGGAAGCAAGGCCTATGATGCTAAGTCTGTGGCCAGACCATGTCAATGGAATTGTAAGTTTGTTCTGAAAAGTCTCTCCTTGCTTTTCCCTCGCTATTTCACAGTTGCTCTATATGTTAACATGTTCCACACAGGGGTCAGCAGTAGTTACCCATAATGAGGTAATTACAAGGTACATTGAGTACAGATGCATGTTAAGGGACATACATTAAGGATGTAGACTAATGGTGTTGTGGTGACAGCATGTTCAAGTCTTTTGTTAATGTTCTGTACACTGAATGTCTTTACTATCACTTCTTTTATTAAAGCAGGCTTTATCAGCTTTTTTTTTCTGACTACTTATTTATCTGAATTTATTTCCATGTGTATATTTATATCTGTTTGTGGAAACTAATGACAGATCAAGGATACCAATCTAATGATGCAAAACAGGTAATAGATGTGTATATATTTTTGTGGTCCAAGTTTTCTTCACAGATTTAAAACCATCCCATTACCATTAAATGAGAAAATATGGTTTTGTTGTCTTTGTGTGATTTTGAAAAATATAGTTGCAGAATAGGTGAACAGGAAGAAAATTGCTCAACTGAAATAGCTGCATTGGCCTCAAAGAAGAGAAATAATATGTGAAAGGGCCTGAGAATGAAGACAGAACACGTTTTACCTTAAGTGAGGTAGTGTGACTCCTGTCAGGAGGCACTCGGCAGCAAGCTGCTCAGCATGGGCTCTAAAACTTGCATCAGCCTCGCTAAGCTCTGCCTTGAGTGGTCGATCAGTGCTGAGCAAGGTCCTGCTGTGCTATGCACTACCAGCAACACCTGAGCTGGGGATTTAATACCAGTCCCCAAGCTACTGTGACATAGACCTCGAATCTCTGCAGCCAAAGGCAGAAAGGGCAAATTTTGAATCTTCTTTTGGAGAGAATGAGGAACCCCATTGAAGGCAAAGGATCTCAAATTTGAACACTGAGGGGAAGTAGTTGCACTCTGGGTCTTGGGATGGATCAGTATTGATCAAAAACCTTATTCCACAAGGATATTGCATAATTTTATTAATACTTCCCTAACAATAAGATATTATGATAAAATATTAAGAGAAAAATTTCATGAGCATATTCTGTATTCAATGAGAGGTTTGAATAGCATGTAGTTATCAATACAGGAAGCCCCAGGCTTGAGAAGGATAGCAAAACTATTGAAGAGTTTAACAAAAAAACATCTTATGTTTGGAAAGAAACTGCAGAAGGAAAAAAAAAAGTATGCTAATATTAAATGAAAAGACCACCCACCACCAAGATGGAAGATGAATTTTGATTAAGCTGGCACCCTTGACTTAGTTATTTTCCAAACTGTATGCTTGTATTTTACAGCTTGATTAACTTGTGGTAGTTCTATCTTCAGTAATGTATGTATACATTACATATGATATATATTTTATAATATATATTATAGATTATGTTCTCCTGAAAGGTAAAACAACCATAATGCATCTTCACAAAAACCAACTTAACAGATTTTGTGTGTGACTAGGCTACCTGTTGTGACATACAGATGTACCAGTGTACACACATACCAGGGAGGCATAATTACGCTTATATAAATACACACATTCAAAGTGGGACTGTTCTTTACCTTGCTAATGTAACTAACAGTCTGACAATACCGTTTCTGTAACACTTAGAGACATTATCAAATTAAACCTGCTTAACATTCCGTATGTTGAAACCAAACAAAAAACAAACCCAAGTCAACCAAAAAACAAACCCAAGAGGGAACTCTCCACCACGTAAGGACAGGACTTTTGCAACCAAAAGGAACATAAACAGCTTCTTTTTAAATGGTAGCTTTTCCCTCAAGCCAACACCAAGTGCTTGGGTGGCAGCACAGGGAGGGCGGAGGGAACCCGCTTCCTGACACACCAGTGTCCGGCGGTGCAGCCCCAGGTCGCCAAAGGATGCAGCAGAAGAAGCAACCGAAGCGTTCGCAGGAGAGGAGCGTTCCCAGAATCCGCTGCCCGCCAGCCTCCCGCACTGCCACAGCCTCTTAGGGATTTATTTACTTCCCCGATATCCTAGCCCGCTTCCGCTCACGGAACACCTCAGGCACTGCCGCGCTCCTGGTGCTCGCCCTCCTTCGGTCAGACGCGTTCAGCGCCGGGTGGTCCGGCTGGGGACCGGGGCGGTAGCGACCTGCACGGCTCGGGGAGCGCCTACCGGTCCCCCGGGCAGCCCCCGGCCCTTCCCCGGGCAGCCTGCGGGCGGGGGACGCTGACTCAGCGCTCCCGGTGTCAGCCGGGCGCGGCCGGGGGAGGGGGCGCGGCGCCCGCCCACGTGGGACAAGGAGCTTTAGTCATCGTCCGCGGGGCCGGAGGTGACTCCCGAGCCAGCTCCGCGCCCCAGCCAGGGACCGCGGGTAACGGGGAACCTCCCCATGTCACCTGGGCTTGGGCCCGGTCCTCCCCCGGAATGGGTTTGTCTGTGACACCGCGACCACCCTGACCCGCCATCCCCGTCACCCCCGTCCCGTCCCCCGAGCGGGCGGAATTCGCCGGCCGGGGGTGAAAAGAGGAGTGGAGGGAGGGTGGGTGAGCGCTTCGTGGCTGTGCAGCAGCGGGAGGCCATCGATCTTGTTTAGGAGCTGGTGCGCAGCTAACACTTCCTGCGGTAATTTGTGACCGTGGCTATTGATTGTCCGCGGCCCGTGCGCCCGCCGCCCCGACGCCGCGCAGTCTGGGGAGGAGGAGCCCGGCCGGGCGGGAGGGGGAAGAAATCCCCCGCCGCAGCCGCCTTCTTTGGGGGTCTCTGCGCCCTGCCGCCGCTTCCCGTGGTGTTTTTTTTTTTTTTTTTTTTTTTTTTTTTTTTTTTTTTATGAATGGACTGGATGCCCGGTGACACATTAACCGCGTTTTTCTTCTTCTTGGAAAAAGCCAGCCGGCGTGCCATGGGTTCAAACCGAGTTTAAGCAATAGCTCTCCCCTCTTCTGGCGGGCCAGGGAGAGAAGAGAAGTCTGTGTCCCCCGGTCCCCGTCCCCCCCGCAGGCCGGCAGGTCCTGAGGCAGCGGCAGAGGGGGCAGTGAGCGCTCCCCCAAGGCTGGCCGGGGTGGGCGAGGCGGCGGGTCTCGCTGGCTGGGGGGCTCCTGCCGTAGCGGGCGGAGGGGAGAAGCACCACAAGGGCCCGGGGGCCAGCTGGAGGAGCTTCGGGGCTGGGGGCTCCCTCACGGCGCCCGGGGAGGGGCATCCCCGAGGGCTGTGGCAAGGCAAGGTCTAGAACCTCCGGCCCTGGGCTGGACGGAGCTGGCTCCGCTCGCCTCGGTAAGGCATTTAACATCTTTGCTTTGCCCTTTGTAATTGTCCCGGCGCCCCCCGCCCTCATTCCCTTCTCGGTTTATAGACTTCCCAGCGGTAGTCTCTCTCTCTCTTACACACACACACACACACTCTCTCTCTCTCTCTCTCTCTCTCTCTCTCACACTCACACACACACACGCGCGCGCGCGTTTACCAGACACAAAGGTAAAGGTTTGCCCCGCTCTCCAGGGCGGCTCTGGCCGCAGCCCTCGCTAGCGCCGCGGGCACGCTGCCGGGCGAGGCGGTTGTAACCCCGCCGGGCTCGGTACCCGGTGCCCGCCTGCCTACGCCGAGCCCCTAGCGCCGCAGCAACCCGAGGAGGCTCTTGCTTTGCCTCTCGCAAAACTTTGCCACTTATCCATGTTTTTTAATTTATCTACGCTCTAAATGCGCCTCCCCCCTACGGAACTCCCAATACTCAGCACCGATTTTTTTTTTTTTGTTTCCTTTCAAAGACCGAGACTGTGCTACTCGCCCTTTAGTTGCTTCGTTCTTAAAACAACGTGATTCAGTTTTGTAATCTGCCTCTCAGCTTTCCTAAGCGAAGCGGGGCGGGGGTTGCATGTTTTCTGAATGGTGGCAAGGAGGAGCATAAGGGACAGCGGTGATCTCTTGCTGCTGTCGAGCTGGCTGCCCCGATCGTGGGAAAGTGGCTGCACGTAAAGCAGCAGATTCTTTGTCCCTGTTGTTCTTCTGTAATCGATCTCACTTCAAGTCGAGGGGTGGAAAACTTCAAAGGCAGATCAGGCTGTTGGAGGTCGGGGCAAGAGCACAATCTGCTCGTAATGCACCCACTTTGCCTCCTCCCCCTCTTACTCCTCCTCCTGCAGGACCCGGGGGATTGGATGGGGTGGGGGTGAGGGGAAGAGCCCTCCGATCTGTAAAGTACGTCCAATCAATAAATAAAATGCAGACTTTGTGGAAGGAGTGAGAGGGGGCGAGGGAAGGAGAAGAGTTGTGAGCAGTAGTACATCCAAGTCAAACATACGGGACTGCACTTTTTTTGCCTCTCCTGTCTTGTCTAAATAACTGAATATCTGTATTCCACTTATATATGGAATAGTGTCTCTTTTTTTTTGGGGGGGGGGGGGGGGGAATTTTAGGACTGTACAGTTTGCTGCGTTAGTTACTATAGACGAACAAAAATAGCTGCTTCGCACCAGCTGAGGGCTACAGTACAACGCAATCTACTACCGCACGCAGTTTTAGCAGCGGAGGGAGGGGGAAGCACGGCTGGTGCCAAGACAAAACACAACCGCGCCGCGGACATCTGCCATTCAGAGCCAGCTGCGGCTGCGACTCGGGTCAGAGCTGCCAACACGTGTAAAGGACATCCAGGAAGGGATATCCGAAGTCACGGAAATAAACTCTTGCCCTGAAGTGCGTTACATTAGAACACCCTTTGATAGACTAGAGTAGAAAACTTGCATAGAGTGGTTTATGAAATTTCCTAAAAAAAAAAAAAAAATGCACACACTCAAATTTAGATCCATCCCCACACACCTCCCTATCACAATGCCTTTAACTTTTGAGTACTGTGAGAAAGTTGAATTTAATCTTTTGAGATCAGTGATTTTGTTGCTTTATACTGCTTTCTGATATTCCTTGTATTAGCATTTAAATACACTTCGATTGTATAATATTATTTTTCTCTCCTAGTTAACTGTGCAAAATTGGAAATTACAGAATTTGATGGGTAAATTTTTAGTAGAGTTTAGATTCTTCCTCTGTCTTCAATTTGTGCCCATGTAGCAGTAGAAAAATACATAAAGAAGCTGCTAACCAGGACTTTTTCTGAGCCTATTTTGAGATTCCCGTGCTATAAAAAAAACCCTTGGTAACACATAGCTGTAGCTCAAGCAAGCTGTTTTAAATGCTGGCTTGTGCCAGCAGCAGGAATTTCAGGTAATCCTGGGGCTGCTGTAACTTGTGACAGAAACTTGATTAGCCTGAGACAGAGAAATGAAAACTGCAACTCAGTTTGGCACCTTCGTTAAGTTAGGTTTCAGCTCATATATGCTAAGGACAGGGGTTTAGTCATTCTCTGAGTTTTTGAGTAAGTAATAGTTTGGGGGTTTTTAATAAGTAATACAATTTTAGCATCCTCCACAGTCATAATACCCTTCAAATATCTTTCCACTCATCTTTCAAGTATTGCAGTAGGAAAACAGTGACATATTATGTGCAGCCACATAGTACAGGTGAAGCTAATGGCAACACCCTGTGCTTGTACTGGGACATTATAAAGGCCATTTCCACTCAGTTGATTGCAGCCTGTCAGTTATTCACCCTTTACGTCATCATCTTCTGTTGGGTTTTTTCCCCAGAATTATTTTTTCAGCGGCTATTTTAGAAAAAACCACGCGGCTCTGTTTAAATACAAAGAAAATTTGAAAACTGTGAAAGCACTTGCTTTACATTGTAACCATATTCTCAACAGGGTTGGCTTTTCAGTGGTGTAGGGTAGAGATTTAAAAGTAGGAAGGAATCTCATTCAATTAGAAACAAGCTTTTTGGTGAAGTAGTTGTGCTTGGTTTGATAACTGAGGCTGGATTTTTATCAAATGAATGGGTTATTTAAAAAAAAAAAAACTCCTTACATCCAATTAACCCAGCCCATGCTGGCTAAGAGAACTGTCATTGCATTGTGCATTTGCACATGGAATAAGAATCGTATCATAGGAATAGGGCTACCACACATCTGATTTTTTTCCCCTTTGGATGACAGCTCTCCTTCCCCTCACCCGGTCTCTGGGTCCCATATGGATAACCTTTTCATAATTGCACTCTGTGTTTTAAAATCTCTGCCAGAGTGGGAACTGGGGCTTTTTGGTTTGTTTTCTCTCTCTCTTTTTCTTCTTTCTGCTTTTTTTTGCTACAGGAAGGACTAGGCAAGGGGTAGGCTTGGCCCTCTGTAGTATGAGAGTGGTAACAGAGGGGAGAGGCAAGCAAAGCAATAGCAACAACATGGTGGCACTAAGTGGAACAGCTTGATGCTATTCCAAACCTCAGGAAGGCATTTGAAGGTTCATGCTTAGGAGAAAGGATGCCCTAGGTTCATATAAAAAGAAGAATAATGCTAGTGCTTGAAGGGGTTTTGGGTACTGAGGAAGGCTGGAGTAGAGTTCCACTGGTCTGGGAAGTGTTTGGGGAAAGCTACAAGAGGTTGGGGTTTGACAACCCCCATAAACTTGCAGTTTGAGGGTCTCCGAGACAGGAAAATTTAGGATTATCTCCCTGGGCACTTCTAACAAGGACTTTGGCTTGTGGTAGGGAACACATTCAGGGCTATTGAACATCATCTCCCACCATGAAAGTAGTAGTGGTGGGTGTATCATATAGAACTTCTACAAATATGCTGCAGAAACAGGGCACAACACCTACCAGTACTGTGATACTACTGAACCTGCTAGACATAGTAAGGTTTGAAGGGTTGTAAATGGGAATTATGCTCTGCTTCTAGCTCCCCTTCTCCCTCCTTCCATTCCTTCTTTTTTAGATTCTTGCTTACCAGTCAATCTTTCTGGAAGAGTAGGATTTATTCCTTGGAGACCTATGACAAAGACTGAAGGACAAGGTATGCTGAAGGTGCTCAGAATGAATATTTGTACTCCTTGTACCTCTGTCCACATGGCCAGCATTCCTGCTCTGGCACTTTGCATAGTGTGGCATAACTTGAGTATAATGGATATTGCAAGATTCCAATAAGATCATCCACATTTTCCAGCTAATAATTTTAAAGTTTTATCAGGATGTTTGGATACATGCTGAATCATAATTCTTGAAATACCTGTCCTTTGTCTATTTGTCAAGATGCACTTAAATCTGAGGCTGAAGTTCCATCAGTGCAGGGATTTTCCCCCCCTTTTACATGCTGCTGTTGAGTTTGGGCATACTCTGCCCCAATGCATCCTTACTACACTGCAGTTATAGAGGAATTGGTATTTCCATTTTGCAGATGCGAAACCAAGGTGAAGAAAAACTCTGAGTAAATCTTGATGAATGTACACATTTTGAAATGACATTTCAGGGTCCCCCAGCTCTAAAATCCCTTCTTACCTCCCTCTCCTGTCTACATTGGATGCAGATTTACCATGGGATCTGAGCTCTCCATTACCATGGTGTGATACAGCATGATCTCTGGTATCACATGATAGAGGAGAAGCTACAGTACAGAGCATAATTCCTGAGTTCCTTGCACTCAGCCTTGCACCAAGGCTATTCCATGCGTGTGTCTTGTGGATCTTCTGAAGATGGGGGTGTCTTTGTTTTCAGACATGTCCCTATTGTAGGTAATTAGGGCTATCAGGCACTTCTTACCTCAGATTCTGTGGCAGTGGTTGCAGGCAAAGCTGTTTAGTTCTCAGGGAATAAGCTAAACATATTTAGTATACTTGGTCAAAAAAGTTCAGTGATCCCCTTGAAAGTGGCCTTAATAGACTAATGTTGTCATGTAAAAGTCTCTGGTGTAGCTGGGAAGTGAATCCAGACTTCCCCAGTTGTCCTTCAGTATGCTAAACATGAGCTCTGCTTCACACTTAGCAATACCACCCATTCTGTTTCCCTCCTTTTTTTTTTCCAATCTCACCCTTTAGCACTTTTCTACTCCTTTTACTCTTCATATTCCATTTTCTTTCACTTTTCAACTTAAACTTAAAATGCTCTGTTTAAAAATGTAGGGGCCAGATCCTCAGAGCCAGCCAAACCACACATGGTGCAGGCCCAGGGTATAGGGAGGGGGAAAGTGGCTCTAAGCCATTTTTCATCTCCCTGGATTCTAGGTTGAATTGATGCCAAAGGGGCCCCTGGCATAACTGAGAGCAGGAATGCTCTAAATTACACTAGTTAGAACAGTTCCCAAGGGCCTATCCTATGCCACTTGCTCCTTTCCGCCTTGGCCACCTATGAAGGCCTCCTACACTGCCTTATTTTGTGCAGGGATTTCCTACATCAGGGAATGCCCAGCTGCCCTGTTATGGTACAAAGGTGATAGAGAATCATTCCCTAAGAATTTCCAGAATAAATAAAGCAATTCTGTTAAAGAAAATTACAGAAATAACATAGCATTAGAATTTGTCATCTTAATGACTTTGCTTGAACATCGTATTTTTCCTTCCTACCTTCAATGTGCATTTGACAGGGAAAGGACTTGTTTTGAATTAGTCTGCAAAGTCTTTAAGGAGGAGGCTTTTTACGTTGAGTAAAGAATGGTCTGGAGAACAATACCAAAAATGTTTACACCATTAGAAAAATCAGTGCCTTTTTTTTTTTTTAAGTAAGAATACTGTATGGTGTTCTAGTCATGCAATTTCCAAAAGGAAATGTCTATTTCCATTATCATGGAAATCATCCATTATGGGATGTGATAATGGGAAGACTGAAGTGAGACTGGAATTATTGGAACATATCCATCAGAAGACAAATAAGAGGGGCTATAATAAAAAAAACCCCAAACAGTTGTAAATATAATCTCATATTAGTCTGGGAGCCCTCTTTTGTATGGTGTGTTTCCAATGAAAGATGGGAAACTGAAAATCAGCCCAAGAAAATATTTTCTTATCTAAGGAGAATGAGATGGCGACACTCAAGGCTTCTCCAAAATCTTGAAGTGAAGAATAGAGCAAAATATTCCAAGTGAGATAAACACAACTACAAAAACATCACCTGTTATAGTTAATGGTTTACAAGATGAATAATTTGAGTAGAGAATAAAACCTGAAATGTCATACTTCATAATGACTTATAGTTTAAGACAGAGTTTTTAGGGGTTAGAGTGCATTTTCATGAGGGCAGACTATCCCACAGCTGCCTAGAAAGGACTTGTAGCAGCTAAGTGACAAAACCAGTTGACACAACTTCTTGGGCTAGGCAGGTAACAGGTATGGTTCTGTATTGCTGTGTATAAGCAAAAAGAGGGAGATGTGGGGGGATCCAAATCCTTCTCTCTGGCCACTGAGTGCCCTCACATTATAAACAACTGTAATGTTGATCACAACAAATATAGCCAAAAGTCAATACTGGCACACAGTGGAATGTCAGTTGTAAAAAGAAGACAGTGTTAGACCTGAACAGAGTATCTTCAAAATATGTGTGAAAGTTCAGTTTTCGAAGTGACCAAAGGCCTGAAGTAACCTCTGGATTTTAGTTACCAACCAACAAGACCTTATCTTCCTCTTCATACCCACATTTTCAATTTTTATGATTGTAAGTTTTCAAAAGGATCGTGGTTTGGTCTAAAGTTGGCAATTTGAACACAAAGCTTTATTATGTGCTCTTGTCCAAAGCAACTACAATTTGAGCTAAAATGTTTGAATTGGCTTTGGAGGGACTAATGTATATTCTGAGCTGCCTCAGGGACAGCCAACAAGATTCTTTCTGTTACTTGTGTTGTTACACGTATCTTTCACCTGTATTTTGAGCACTGGGTACCAAAGCTGGGGCTCTGGTGCATATCCCGTGAATGTTTCACTCCCCAGTGAATCAGGAAGTCATACAGCCTCCTCATATGGAAAGAACACTCAGAAAGTTGAGGAATAGAGTTAGTGAAAATTTCTTCCATGTTTTCATGGGACTATTTTTTAAGAAATGGATTTATAGGTGGAGATGTGAATTTTGAATTCTCTTTGCTTTCTTACCTTATCTAAGGATTGTGAGGATTTACAGGGTGGGAAATTCCTCTTGGATGTAAGAATTGTTAGTAGGAAAGACTGTCTTTCTGCCTTTGTGTGCACTACTGCTTTAATTAACAAGTGTTTCCTGGAAGTCCTAGGAACAGACAGAGTAACAGCACATGTGAAGGAGTATCTGTGCAATATTTGTGCAGTGAAATTACCATGGCAGACATCTCCTGAGCAAGGAAGGACTTGTCTGACTGAAGGAATCCTCTCCTATACTTCTTTGCTTAGAACAAATGACGCAAATCAATTGAGAAATAAAAGATTTTTTTTCTTGTCAGATAGGGAGATCTCGCTCTTTGAGTTCTCGAGCTTCCAGCACTGTTGTTTGTTAACAAGTGCAGAATTGAAATTTTATGGCCAGACTCCTAAAGGGTGTGCTTTGACAGACAGACCAGATGTCCTTTAAAGAAATTAGTGGTAGATCCCACCCACAGGACAATTTTTTCCTTGGTTTCAATTCACAGGAGTGGTCTTATGACCTCAGGCTTTGTTGCATTGCACTTTGCTTCACATTTTCAACTTTGAGAAATCAGAAAGATGCTTCCTTGCCTAGTGGATTGATTATCTAACTATCAAGCTACAGACAGCACCAGACAGCCAGTGTACCAGCTTCTTGCAGGTCAGTCAGTGCTCAGTTTTAATTCACTGAGATATTATGGACCTGACAAGCTACCTAGAACATGCACATGCTGAAATTTAAGCAAATTTATGCCTACTAAAATTGCCTTCTTTCACAGGGCAGTTTGTGAAGCACTGGAAACACACAGGTAGCATGTTACAGTGTCAAGACAGGGTTTCTGAACTTACTGCTGACACTGACCCATAAGGACACTAAGAAAAACTTGAATAGCTTTTTTTTTTTTTTTTTTTTTCAGATAGCTTAAATGATCATGTGATGGTCCTTTCAAATACCAAAGTAATTTTGTCATACTTTGGGGAAATCTTAAGAAAATTAATAATGTTTTATGACATCTATGCCAAGCTATCTGTGCACAGTATGTTAAATCTGCAGTAAAACATGGTCTTGCTGGAGATCTCAGCCCCCTACAGACAACTTAGTCTACAATATATTTGAGAAATAGATATGATTCTGATTTTATAGGGGCAGAAACTGACTTTGTACAGTGAGAGCAAAGTCTTATGGGCTGTCTGTAGCACAGTTCAGAAAGAACTTAGATACAACTTTAACTACAGATTCAGAAAAGTGATGTAAGGTGAGGTCTAACTTTCTTGAGAAAAAAAAGATTTAGAAGGGAACACATGAAGTGATCGGAACTAGAGTTCACTAAATTCAGGCTGATGGTATCTCTCAGCTGGATTCTTCTTTGGATGTCTAATTCAGCTATAGGTCCCTGCAGACAAGGACTATAAAGGAGAGTGGAACCAGTACACCACACAGGTTTATTGCATGTCTCAGAGGGAGATGGAATAGCATTGAATGAATAGTCTTTATCGTATAAATTCAAATTCACAAAATTAAATAAAACATTTTGCATTCTAAAATCAAAATTAGTCATATAGATTGGAGAAGGAAACATTCATTCAGCAGGAAACTCCAGTATTTTGATGTGTGTTTACAGCCAGAGCAAGGATGTGATATTAAAGCTTTTACTGAGTAGAATTTTCCCTGAAAGCTGTTATTGACAGTATCAGAATACTCAGGTGTTTTTATCATCTCCAGACATGATCACATGATTTGTAAGTCTAAAAGTAATGAGATTTTTGGATTGTGTTCTAGAGGAAGAAATAACTCTGTTCTTTTGACTCTTATGAGGACTTTGAGCAGTCCAACTGGAGTGAATGATGGCAGTGGGAATACTCATGGGAGCAGAAAGACTTGTGATCAGAGCCACACAGAGGTGTCACCATTTGCAAGGACTTTGCCCATGTCTCACATTGAAGTATTGCAGATAAGAACTTGAATGCAGTGATAGCTGTAGGTGAAAGCTTGAGCAGTATCTGCAGGCAGTCCTTGACTCGTTCCAGTGTGGCTTGTCCTTTGCCTTTATATGCACCAAATTCACCCACAACATTTCTTAGATATAAAAGTATTACATGTATTTAATAGTCAATTTGAAAATATTAAACTTCTCAATTATTATTACATAAATGATTTTTGAAGAGGCTAACCACCATTATGGACTGATTTTACAAAACACGAACCAGCTAGTTTTCAGCTACAAAACATCTCCCAAACTATGACCGGCTTTCAACTTTTTAAATGGCCTAACAAATGTTCTTGAAATGTGCTGAGATCAATTTGTACTTACTTGAAAGTCTGGTGTAAAATCACATACATCTGACAGGCAGTTAAACCTCTGTGGGACGGGAGAAAATCCTGTTTTAATGGAATTTCTTGGAAGGATCCTATAGCACTGCTCTATTCAGTTTTCATACAGCTTTGCTTTGCTTCCTTGTTCCTCATTCTTCTGAATCCAGTGCAGACTGCTTCCAGACATTTATCCTCACACTCACTTAGTCTCAAGGGAAATTATGCTTGTGGCTGGTCCACATATATTTCTCATTTAATACCAATTTTCTAACCCTGCACTATCTTTGTCTTCATTGCATCATCCTCAGAAAATTACTGTCCCCCATTTTCTCAATGCATTTATCAGCCTTGATATTCTTCGCTAGTCTGTGGGAACCACAATTCCTCCCACAGTGATGTTGCTTCAGATACACAAGCAGTCTGTATTCCACCCTCATTCAGATTCTGTCCAGATGCATCCACCCTAATCTTTTGCTTATCTAATCCAGGTCCTTTGGGCAATATCTGAAATGAGGCTAAGAACTCAGTGACTGGAAAGGTGCCAGCATGCCTTCCATTCTGTAGTAATTTGTCACAGATTTTAGAAATTAAATTTTCCAGCATATAATTATAGAGATGGACAGTGTCCATTTATTAGAAGTCTCATACTCTGGTCTATCAGTTACAGGTGTTGCTGGCTAATGCTATTAAAACATGCACCTGTTATTCCCATTTTTCATGCTATGCCTTTTCACTAGTAATTCCAGTCCCCTTCTCACGCCCTTGTGAAATGATACTCAAACAAAGCCACAAGTGGTGCAGTTTAACGCTGCTCCACAGCCTGTGTACAGCTGAATGCTCATGTAGGTTTATTTCCTCTTCTTATTATAACAACTCTCCTTTTGGCAACTTTGGAGGGTTGCCTGTTCTTGCTCACTGCTAATCAAATGAAGAGCATGCTTTCAAAAGAGATGAGCAGAATATAAATCAGCTTATTCAGGTGTTTCCCAGTTTTCTGATGGCTTTGAGGGAATGGCCATGAGACACTGGAAGGCCAGAGTTGGAAGGTGGAAGATGAAGATAGGGTAAAAACTGGTATTTGGAAAAATTGTTGATTGTGGCTTTTTCCATTATTACATGTGTAGGCACTGAAAGGAGTGTAATTCCTGACAATATGGTTATTTTCAAAAAAATTCACAAACTGATCAACATCAGTTTTTCCTATAGTAAACAATTAAAAGAGCTATTGCTGAGCTCTGAATAACCTTGGATCTCAGAACCTGAGTCCACTTAGTGGAATTGTTACCCTACCATTTCCTTCTGAGACCCCAAAAAGTGAGATAGAATCCTGAACAGATTAACAGAATAAGGCTTTAGCAACTCATGATTTTTTCTCCCCTCAGTTTTGAAAGGTGGTTAGGGCTCTCCATTAGAGCAGGTTTTGAAAGCATCATCATAGAGAAATGCAGATGGTAGTTAGCAGCTACTAGTCTAATAATGGAGTGCATTTGTAATGAGAAGAACTCATTATCCATGTAAATATAGTTTAGCAATTTTCAAGTAAACATAAATCTGAAAAGAGAAGACTAACATAATACATTCTATAAGAAGAAAGGACTATACAAAGTAACTTTTTTCTTTCTAATCCTTGGCTGTGAACTGCAGGCTGTTTAGTGCCACAGCACATCTGTACATATGAAGACAGTTTGGTATAATCCATGACAAAAATCTTGCAAATGTGCTTGTTGTTTAAGGTTCTACCCTACCACTAAGATATGTTTACTAGTTAAAGTGAAACCACTAATTTAGATTGTTTATAAATAAGTTTATTGTTGGTGGCTTTTGTGGAACACATCAAGTATATAGATTTCAGAGCATGATTTCTTTTTCTTTAATTGTATGAAGGTCTCAAGTGGAAGAGTGCTTCTTAAATTAATATGATCTCACTTATTGCCTTTAAAAGGTTTGTCTGGTCCAGTCAGTCTCTTATCACTGTGGCAAAGTAGGATACATCACATGTGTGCCAATTACCAGAGTATGAAGAGACTATAAACAGGGAGTAAGATTCAATAAATCTAACACACATAGAAATATGGTGCTGTCTGCCTGCTGTAATTTTCACAAAGTAGGGAGAAAGGGGAAAGATTCTGGGGCTGTAATTTTGTTAAGTCCACTAGTTTTAGAGGTCTGCCAGTTGTGGCATCCACTTGAGACAGCTAAAACTGCAATTGAGAAAAGAAGCAGCAAAATCAATGAATATTTCAAATGTGAATGGGTGGCTTCTTTACCTTGACAAGAAATATTTGCAGTGGTCTTCTAAATCTTCCCAATTGCTTCACATTTTGCCAAATGTTTTTAAGATCTTCATAGGTCCTCATGAAAGTTTTTTAGGAACTGCTTCTGACTTATTTTTTGTCTTAAGAACTGAACCTTCAAGGTGCTTATCCTCCTCAAATTCTGTTGGGACCAGGGATTGATTACTCTTAGGTTCTTGCAAGACTGGGCCCTATAAACAAACTTACTTGATTAGTTAAACTGGTGCTCTGGAAGTTGCTGAATTGTCTCCCATTTTGCTTTCTGTCAATGGCCAATTTCAGTATGGGATCACTCTTTACAAATTGGTAGGAGCACATTCAGAGCCTTGAAAGAAATTATCTGGTTGCCAGGGACTGTAGATTTAATTTTAAAACAATATATCTAGCCAAATAGGTGACTGACTCTCAAAAGCATTTGTCCTTTTCCAGCAATGGCTTCTGTTCAAAAGTCTCAGTCATCTGCTTTCAGTTTTATGTATATTGATGTTGTTTTTTATTTAGTCAACATTTTATGGGGCCATTATTAAAAAGGGAAGTCTGGGTAATTAAAACTGTAATGGCTTCATGATCATTAGTCGTAAAACACATCTGTTGACGCAAATTTGTCTCTTTTTTTTCACTGTTTCAGCTGCTTCAGAAATGCTGATGCTTTTCTTCTGTGACATCAGTGTAGTAGTCTACTACTGTAGTCTGTTAATGTTAAGGGTTGGCTGAAAAAGTGTCAGGTACTAACAATTAAAGTGGGCATCTGAAACCACAAACTGCTGCCTGCTTTTTCTGCTTTTTGGCCCTTTCTCTGGAATATAGAAATTCTCAACTATTTCATCTTCCAAAATATTTTAGGTACAGCACAGGAGCAGTTGTAATATGCTGTGCTGTAATTAGAAGTTATTACTTCAATATTCATGCAGCACACAGCTTTGCAAAGTGATCTTTTTCATATTAAGCTGGCTAGTCACCTTGCACTGCTGGGTTTGGAAAAAGTACTCATTTTCACACTGACTGGTAACAAGTGGTCACTACCTTTTCTCTATAGTGGGTGCTATGTAAAAAGAGTATTTTCAACCATTCAGCAATGGGAATGAGTAATTATATGGGCATGTCTACTGCATGATCTTCTGCCTAAATATTCTGGATCATTTATGCTCCTATTTGGGAAATATTTCTGGACTAACCCTTCTCTTTAAAATTATGTGAGTTAAACCAGTACAGTTTTGCAAAGCTCGTATTGGTTAAGTGATGGGCTTGTTGACATTTCTTCAGTTTTGCTGGCAGGGCTATTCCTTAAAAGCAGATCAGAACAGAAAGTATTTTTTTCCTCTGTTACTGCACCTATTAGAGCTTTGCAGACTTGATTTTTATGTTTTATATTCTGTAATCAACATATTCCTGGCAGGGGATTATCCTGATTAGATTCCTGGGACACATCTGTAATCTATCCAAAGAACAAGATGAGCTGGCTGCCAAACTGACTCACCAACCGTGCTCATTCTGGACCCTCATGTTTGTCCATAAAGGTCACTTCATCAGAAGTACCTATGCCCTCTGAAGTCTTCAAGCACTCATATTGTCTAGTTTTCTGTTCTTATAGTCCAGTTTCTGTGTGAGGGGCTGACCATGCTATAGCCCAGACAGACTCTATGAATGTTTTGAGCTGCAGGAAAATACCTGAGAGGACAACATCTGGCACTGTGGGATGATCCTGTGGGTGGATAACAGAGCTCTCAATACTTGGTTTGGGGCCTCCTTTTTGCCCTACATCATAAGCATAAGGTGGGTATTTTCACCTTGTTCAGCAGCTAGCAGAGCTACCTGGTTGTACCATACACCAGACAGGAGGGGTAACAATTTGGCAGTGCTGACAAGAGAAAGGGCAGAGGGAATGAATTTTGGCTGTGACCATCCCTTTCACACAAAGCTGGTAAATATTAAACCATTCAGAGTCAGAGAAAAGCAGAAACATGCAGTAACATAGGTCATCTGACAGCTGGCCATATGCTGCGAGCAGTGATTTCACGTGGCAAGTATGAATAGACCTGTTTCTGGGAACTATTTGGGATTGAATTAGAATTGACTAGCAGATTTTATCCTTCTTAAATAGAATGTCCTTTCTTAGCCCTTGCATGGTAATGCTTGAGCTGGTCACTGACTATGGTGGAAGTTCCCTGTTGGCTTCAGAGGAAGGAGGAATAGAAAACATGCAGCAGGATGAAACCTCATTTTATGCACATAAAACTTAGAGGTTTTAGTTCAAGGCTTGTCTGTGTTTGTTTTTCACTGTGCAGAACCTAGTGACAGTGGTTTGCCAGGTGTCTTTTTCTAGGCTTTTGAAGGCACGTACATTTTCTCTCCTTTTGTTTCAGAATAGAGAGTGTCTTCTGTGGATGTAGTGGATTTAAATAATTAAGTCTTGTTCATGTCCTGGTATTTCATAGATAGCTGTTCCTTAAATCTCTGACAGTAACACAATATGTATTGGGATTCTCAACAGAAGGAATATGCAGACAATATGATCACTACTGTAACACCTCTTTATTTAAGCTGCAATTGCAATTCATAAAATCTTTGCAATACAATTTAGAAAAATGGTTATAAGATAAATACCATAGATACGGTCCCTAGAAACCACATCTCACTTTAATTGAGAGCAGATGCAATATTGCAGAAGCCCAGGGAATGTTGCAATTCATGTTCTCCCTCCCTGGCTCCTTCCAGGGGAGCACAATACATTTTGACTAATATACATCCTGGCAAGTTTGTATGCAAATTTTTTTCTTAAGTATAAACCAAAATGAATTTAAGACATCCTTGCCCTCAGAAATGGTGATTCATAGATGCCATTTTCTTATTTCCTTTGTTCATGAAACACTGCCCGTACTTTGGTTTGTGCCTTTAAGATTTCCAATTGAACAGGGCATCTGGGAACTCAAGGGAGAACTCGCTTTGCCAAAAATTCACAGGCGCAAATTGCAATGAATTGGGAAATGTATATCTTTTATCTGGTTCATCTTCTAGTTCAAAGATTTTGTTTGGGGTAGTCTTTCATGTTACTTCTTTATCATTATTTCTGGAAAAAAAAAGAAGAATGAAGTCATACAGTGCTCCCAGAACTCGTATCTCTATTGAAACAGGCAGTAGAGAAAAGAAATAGTGAAAACCTGGTATTTTTCAGTCCCACTTGTTTAACTGATGAGAAACTATGATATATCCTTAGCCTGAAAATACTCCCGTGTGCATTTTTGGAGACAGAAACCAGGTATTAAGGAACACAGAGACAAATAGCTTAATAGTCCAGGTGCATAACTTGCAATTTAAAGTCATTCTCTTACCCATGCCCATATAAACCATTTTATCCTCCTGAAAGACAAGTCAAATACACAACCCAATAAAACCATTTTAACAGCATCAAATCTGCCTTTGTGTAGCTCTCCTCTTGCAAGCTTTAAGGACTGCCTAAAGCAAATAGAATTCTCTGGCGGAACTATCAAGGTTTAGAAACCTTCAAAGCAATTGCCAACCAAACACATTTAATTCCTGCTCAGTCAGCTGATTTGAGATAGATTTTATAGCGTAACTATTTTGAAGAAACGTGCCGACAAAAAAATAGCATCTCTGAGCAGAACACTGCACATCGTACAAAATAATGTTAAGGATTGTCCTTACAGGCTAATCCTTGTTCTGTGTATTGCAATAGCCATTTGGAGTGTGGGCCACACTGTATTTATTTAAGGAATACATTGCTCCTCCTTACAAGATTTTTATAAATCCTAGTAAATTATCTCTCCAGATGGTTCTGGGAGGCGCATCACTAGCATTAATTATTTTTTATTTTCTGAGGAGAAAATGAGGCACAGCAGCTGTGTCTCTCACCTAAGATCTTCCAGATAATCTGAAAAAGCAAAAGCAAGTAAGTCCAGATCCCACTTACTTGAAGCCTCTCTGCTTTCCCTGCTAATATTCTGTCTTGCTCTTTAATATTTCAGATCAGTGTACAGTGTGTAGGGAAAGAGTTCATAATGAGATAGTATTCCATGGAATTTTTCCAGGGTTCCACCTAGACATGGCATTTTTATTTATATTTTTACAGAAGGACTCTCCCTTCCTCAGGCCTCACAAAAGTTTCTCTGATGGAGAGATGGGACAACTTGGGAGGTCTGTGTGAAGAACTACATTTTGCTGGATACACTCCTGCTGTTAGCAAATTGCTCCAACTGGAGGACTAGCCAACTAACTCAGTCAACCTACTAAAATGGATTCCCTATTTTACAGAGATGGATCCTCTTAGTTAACTCATCTGTAAGATTGTATAAAGCACATACTACATGGGGGGAGTAAACAAAAGCTAATGGGGTGTTGGGGAAGATGAATCAGGGAAACCTTATAAATATGATTGCTTAGCAAAAGATTCTGAAAATATGAAACCTATAATCGAAATAGAAATGAAAGCTTGCTTTGAGTTGTAGGATACTGAGCCTTAGTTACTATATAACCTGAAAACAATAGTCTAGCCAGCTGAAGGAGAATCCCTCTTGATTGAACAATACCCTTCTGCTGACTAAAGAATCCAAAGGTCAATGTAGCAAAAGAGAATAGTTTAAAGAGTAGTTTTTAGAGTTTAAAATATAACACAGTATGGTAATGTAGTAGTTCTTATAGGCTATATGTAGATTCTATAGGGTTTTGTGTCATGTACTGGTTGGTTAGTGTAAATTAGAATATTCAACACAAAAGGAGATATAATGTATTGTAACAAAGACCTCGCTCTCTGACTCTCCTCCTCTCTTGCTCTCTCTCTGACTCTCCTCCTCTCTTGCTCTCTCTCTGACTCTCCTTCTCTCTTGCTCTCTCCTCTCTTACCTCTTACCCTCTTGTTCTCTCTCCCTCACTCTTTGGGACTTCCCTTCAGCCGAGGCTGGTGGCTGAAGGCAAGGCCCTTTTTACCCACCACCCTTGCAATAAAACCACATGTTCTAGAATGTCTCAAGTTGGCAGAGTTCCCTCTCCCTGCCGTCCACGGATACTCCTACAATGGGGAAGGTTTTGTTTGGTACCAACAAAGGTTGGTAATTACCTGCTCGCTGTTTGCTTTACCTCAGTTTTCATGCTTTCCCTATCTCTCCTCACTGATTCTGATTTTGATTCTGGAAACATAAACCAGTCAAAAAGTTCCACAGGAAGAAAAGAAAGAACTCCTTGCAGATTACTGCCAGTATTGTCCAAGAGAAAAAAAAAGTGCATGCAAACCCTACAAAGTATTCTTAGGAGACCCTCATTGATGTTTGCATTTTACCTGAGCTCTGTGAAATATGAATCCACTGCTCTTTACTGCTACCTGTACAAGTCAGAAATTGCCCAAGCAGCTGAAAAGCTTGGTCCTAAGTTACAGGCTTTGACTGGATGTTTCCTTCAGTCAGCTTTGGCAGACTATGAAAGTATACTGGCTTTTGGAACAGCTAGTTCATCACAGGAAAACCATACTACAGAATTGTATTATTTCTGCTGCTCTCTTCGAAGACAGGTCTCCAGTTCTCTCTCTTGAAGTTCATGAATATTCTCAGTTGGCTAATTTTGCTCCTGCTAGTTTTCTGGCATCAGTACTGTTACGTCAGTGGGTTTCTCACAGCATTGGATAGCTTTTGAAAGCTGGTCACATTTTTTGAAAGAGCAATGTGTAATTATAGCTGTGTGGCTTTTTTTTTCCTTTATTGTAGCTTGTCGAAGCAACTGATAGGTCAATCAAATCTGAACTCTGAGCTATAAAGGCAAGAAAGCAGGGCATAGATGGGTAATTCGTTGGAATGTCTGTCAGATGGGAGATCCAGCTAAGGCAAATGACAAGATAGGAACTGTTTGATGTGTGTCTTTTTACAGGCTGTATGCAGTAGTGAACAATGCTGGGAAGACAAATATGATGCTTACTCTCCCAGTGTAACTGAAGGTCACTCAAATGTGAATGGATTTTGTGATATGACTTCAGGTGGTTAACAGCTAGGTAAAGCAACTGATTGCTGCAAGTTTCAGACCATGAACTTAGCAGGCACAAAGGAAGCAACTAGATGGTTACAACCATATATATTCAGTTTAAAACAGTGAACAAAGAATGAGAGCTGAAGAAATACAAACCCTCAACTTGTGAGGCTGAACTTACTCTATTGCAAGTTATCAGTGGTTATCTAAACAATTAAGCACAAGGAGCATTATATGCCAGTAAATTGACATCAAGCTTCCTTCTGATTGGTTTTGTGATCCTTCATCAGTCAGTGACCTTCTGGGAGATGGGATTGTACTCCTCATCGATATGCATGCTCCTTAGTTACTTTCTGATAAGTTTAAATCCGTGGTATGGCAGTTCTTGTTGGTGTTTCTGGCAACATCACTGACATCACTGAAAAATGGAAGCCTAGATGCTACCTTATTAGCTCTGTAACAAGTACAGCTATCCAGGGCTGGAACAGGATAGGAGAAACTAGTCAATGTTTCATCTCAACAGCAAAATAAGGGGGAAGAGAAAAAAACCACTGTAATTCACAGACTGTTTGCCACAGCACTGTGGGAAACTCATATCCTTGCATTTTTAAGTCATGGAGACACTTTAATTGTGTTGGTTTTTGTTGTCATACTATATTAACTGATCATTATTTTAATTGTATAAACTCTGCTAGATTGCAAATAAGCTGTAAAATCATACCATGATATATAACTATGTGACAAACATATATTACATAGTATCACTTCAATTAGTCCTGATTGGGTTTCGAGTCACCCTCTGAAGCCAGTAAGTCCCAGTCTTTTAAATCTATCAGAAAAGACATCAACATCTGTTCTTACACAATTTCTGTGTGCCTAGCAATGTCCTCCCCCAGTCTGGCTTCTCACATGAAAGACTCACTCTGTTGTGTAGGAAAACACCATCACTTCCTTGTTTACCATGCACTCGTTAAAAGACAAAAACATTATGCTGTTCTAGAGGTGAGTTACTATATTGTATTTTATTGAGGAGAAAGATTGATGCAGATTGAGTGTTGCATAATAGAACATTATTTTTAAATATACAATAAAATGAGCTTTGGATCAAAAGATGGATACTAACTTCCATCATACCAGCTAAGCCTTTTTAGTTCCTATTTGGATAAAAGAATAGGATTTATATAAAGGTACGTCAGTGGCTTGTAATTCAGAAGAAAAGTCCCCATTACAGACCTGTGTAATTTCAGACCTTGCATGGAAAACCCCAAACCAAATAAAATTAAGTATCTGCCTATCTGTATCTCAGGTTCCTTGGGTAGACAAAGGAACGCAACCAGACTCCTGAAATACCTACAACTTGTAGATATGGCCAGCTAAGCCAGCACACCTTTGTAAATACAAGCTGAATGACCTAGATCCTTTCAGGTATGCAGTCACCATTCTGCAAGACCTGAAGAATTTAGGCTAGTGGTTTGGTGTTCAAAATGGTAGTCACAGATGCAGAAGGTCAGATCCAGTGAGGATTCAAGTGCCTAAAAGCTAATTCTTGCAACACCAGCCTTCTGACACCTGCCCCTCGGCGCTCGCTCTGTGCTAGATGCACAGGCTCCCTCTGCAGCAGGGGAAGAACTGGCTTTCAAAACAGCTGACAAGTTAAGCTGCTCTAGAAGCTTGGAATCGGCCAGTTGAGAAATCTTAAGGACATAGGTAATACTGTACACCTACTCCCCAATGGATCTCATAAAGCCTGGAGGAACTGTTTCCATTCATGCTGTGTCTGCAGCCTGGCACTTCTTGAAGCAGGTTATCAGCATCCTTTCTTCAGGACCCAGCACGGCTCATTTATCTTCTGAAACAAGGCTCCAAGATGGCAGCCTTGCCAGCTTGTGTTTGATATAAAGGTTTGAGCACACACCTCCGACATAAAAGACTGGGGTTAATCCCCAGCTCTGCTGGTGGGGCTTCACACCCACGAGAATTGCCTCCCAGCAGGGCAGTCCAGCTGCCAGATTAAAGAATACTGGAATGAGGGAGAAGATGGGCTTTCTCTATTCTTTCTGTAAGGGTTCTGCCATTGCAAAATGTACCTAAGAATCTAAGGCCAAGCATGACTTTGTTCTAGTGGTTAAGGAAGTTCCACTTGCTGTTTTTAGCGTAGGTGCTGTGATCTAGGTGAGGACTACTTAACATTAACTTAGAAATATGAATGGTCTTGACAGACAGGATGACAACTCAGGATTTCTCTCTGTGCTTGTTTTAAAAGATTTACTTAATTTCTAGCCCTGTTAAAGGACAGCCCTGAGCATCTGAAAAAGCAGAAGTTTCTGGCTTTCCCATGGCATGGAAAGAGGTGTCTTATTTTTTTCAGTTAGATGCAGCTCAGCAGAGCTTTCCAGGGCCACACGTCTGTATGGACAATTAGTTTTTATTTGGATTGGGTCCCTGTTCTTTTCAAAGCTAGGCTTACGTGGAAACTGGAATGAGTGAGGCTTTCAGCACACCAAGTTCATGGCTCTGTGGCAGGCTGCAGGATAGCTATGGTACTGAAAAGTGGCTACATCTGAAAGCAGATCAAATGTCAACCTGATCCACATGTGCAAAATTGAACTGGTGTGTATATATACACATGGACCAAATATTAATCAGCAAAATTAGACAAAGTTCAAGGATAGATAATTGAACAATAGGATTGTCATCTGTCTTTCCATCTGCTGTGATAATCATGCATGTCAGTGAATTGTCTTTTCAGTTCATATGTCTGTCTCTAATTGCCCTAGTATGAATCCAAATGAAATTCCGAGAAAGAAACAGAGTGCAAGGAGCCTATGACTATCACCACACAACTCACTTCATGTCCCATCAGAATGCACACCTAGTTTCTCTTGGAAACAAAATTTAAATAACCATGTCCTCTAAGACTAGGCACAAATAAGGGACTTCTACAATAACGTTCTATTTGGCATTTCATGCAAATATGTGGAAACACTTATGTCAGAGTTCAGATTTCTCAGACTTTTACTCTTTTTTGGTTTCACAGTGCTCATTAGATAATAATGATAGATATTATAACCACAAGGAGAGCACTGCTCTTCCATTTGGCTTAAATCTGAGGCAAATCCATTGGTGTCAGAAGTTTTAGCCTAGTTTTGGTTTAGTGTACATGAGAACAGAATCTGTAGTGTACATCTTATTTTTCTTTTGATATAATCCAGTGCATCCGGAAATAAGAAAGCCATATCAAGCCCCAAATCAAGTTTTTAAAGATATCAGCTTTCTCTTACAATCTGGGTGGCCCTCACCACGTCTGGGAAAACGTGAACCCAGTGGCCCTAGTAAGGCATCACCTGCTTTCTTCCAGACTGCTGTAATCAATTTGTCTTTATCCACCACATTACCAAAAGACACCATTAAAATTCATATCTGTGTGTTCTCCCCAGAGGGTAAACCTTCTCCAGGGTCTTGGAGGTTTTGTGGAGATGCAGAAGGCTTTAATTATATTTAAAATAAGATCAAATTTCTTCCCTACAGTAATTTCAGATACTTCTACCAGATTCCTGTAGGGCTATTTTGCACTCTGAAAACTTGATCAATTATCAACCTCACGAATTACATATTTTGTTTACATTTTTCTAGAACATCAAAGAGTGTTGCTTTGAAACAGTGTTCCCAGGTTTAAATAATGATGTTTCATTTTTATGCTTAAAGACTTATGATGATCTTTCCTGTAGACCCTGGAATGGTTTGGGCCTGAAGGATCTTAGTCACATTTAGGATTATTTTTAAGATACTTGGTATTCTTTAAAAGTTGAATCCTGAGGTTTTGCCTCAGGCAAAACTGTTAAAATAAATGGAGGTCTACCCAAGGAGTGGAAGAATAAGAATCAAGTTAAAACTTAAAATTTTGGCCCCAAGATATTAACATCTTCTAAAATGTCAGTAGAGGCAGTATTTTTTGTCTAAGGAATTTATTCCATTGTTTTGCTAAAACTCTTGGCAATATAAGTGAAGGAAGAAGACTCGGTTCTTCTTGCAGATGCATCTCTCTGCAAAAGAGGGAAGACAAACATGACATGTCTTTGGGCTACCATTCCTCTGCTTGAATTTAAGGCATTTCCTTTCAAAAGAATATCTCAGGAACATAAGCAGCATTCCAGAAATATGTATAAGAAGGCAAAACTCATTGGAAAGGGGAAATGTGTGTGAATAATAAACCCACAATGAGACCTGTAATGAAGGATCTGCTTTCAGAGCAGAGCTACCAGTAACTCTGCACCTGTGTCTGTCCACCCATTTACAGTGTTATTTACTATGTTGTACATGTCCATCATGTTTCAGAGTATTGTTCTGTGGAAATTCATGAGAACACTTGATTATTGTTTCCAAAAGGCAATTCTTAGTTTTCAAACACTGTAAAGTTTTTTAGAGGAAATTAGCACATAAACATGTTTTGGCTTCTCTTAATATTCCATTTTAATAACTCCCTATATCTCCTTTTTATTACTTTTTGCAACATCATAGTTCTTGTATCTAATAAGTGTTTCTTCAGTGTGTATAGTGCTATTGTTTTCAATGTGAAAAAAAAAAGTACTTTCTATAACTGGAGTTCCTACCCATGAACACTGATCACTTGAATCCTATTTTGCTTCATTCATACTGTTTCCCACACTCTCCTGCTCTGGTTACTACTTGAGTTCTGTATCTAGGCACCTGCCTTCTAAAGTCTTAAGTGACAGCTAAATTGGGAGCAACCATACACACTGTTCTATGAGCATTTAATGAAGCCTGAACACACTCCCTATGGGTGTTGGTTATCCTCTGGTCTTCCTCCTCCTTTTTGCTGGGAACAGTCCCACATTTGACTTTCTCTACCAGACAAAAAGTGGAATTCTGCAACAAGTGTGGAAGGTGTTCTAAATGACCAGTCAATCACCTGTACTGATTAGATGAAGGGCTACTCTCAAATTTAACCTATTACCACGAATTCTGCCCAACTTTCCTTCTCTCAGAGTATTCATGTAGCTCTCCCTTAGCTACTTTCAGGAAGCTAATTATTTTTTAGACTTTGTTCTTTCAGGTATGGGTGAAATTAGTGGATTGTGTCCTTAGAACGACAGGCTTAACATGATTGCTTAGTGGAGTGCCATCCATTTTGCAGGATGTACTAGGGGTTTCTTTTAAAAGCATACAATTCTGAGAAGGTTGTTCTTTCCACAAAACAAAACCAATTATCAAAAAATCATGACATCAGAATCAAATAGTCTTTCACAAACATTCCTGTATTCTGCTGTTTTCCCCACACTATCTCTGTATTGAGATTACCAAGTCCCTCCAAAATTATTAGAGATATGCAGCTTGCCCTAAATGTTAATGTAATGCAATACAAATAGCACTTACCTTCAAAACTGAGATGGTTTCAGTTGGTTTCTCTGATGACCACAGCTGTGGCAGACTCCTGCAAAAACAGTCTGGTGGTCACTTTTGGATCAAAACTGAGATGAAATTTCCACTCTTTATTGCTTGTTTCATTAGTTTCCCTCTTGATTCTACTTTTCAAATCTATACAGCCCTATACAGCCAAACAAAATTCAAAGTGTCAATATATGCAGCCTGCTGATGACACTCTGAAAAGAACTGGAGTATTCTGCGTTCTATCCATCAAAGTACATAATCTCCCTCTAAATTTTAGGCATGTGAGTAACTCCACTGAAAAGAACAGAATTACCTACTCAGCTGGGTCCTGGCCAAAGTACCGAGCCTATGAAGTATTGAATTCTCAGTGAAAAAAAGCTGTCTTGGTTGGAGTGAGAGAGACTTTTGGAAATAGGAGAGTATTATATTTCATGTAGCTCTGTTATTCCATTATTTAGTTATGCCAATTAATGCATGAATGTTCCATCATTTTTTAATTTTTTTACATCCCACAGAGTTCATGCATTTAGGAAAGTGTTTAATCTGTCAAACAGTATAATGCAAATAAGTATGTTCTGTTTTAAAGGACATACACCCTTGCAATAAACAGATATTCAAACATCTGGCATCTAGATTTTTGGGATTTCTTTACAATTTACACTCCAAGAATCCTGCTTAATTCAATGGAAGCATCTGTACTGATGTTACTGCATAAATATCACCTT
Organism: Trochalopteron elliotii; assembly: GCA_024734555.1. Taxonomy (NCBI): domain Eukaryota; kingdom Metazoa; phylum Chordata; class Aves; order Passeriformes; family Leiothrichidae; genus Trochalopteron; species Trochalopteron elliotii. Next base: position 8,209,067 of record JANPWX010000699.1, on the reverse strand, counting down.
ATACATTGTCAGAAATCAAAATACAGTTACTACTTCTCCAATTCCAATATGAATGTAGCACCTATTCTAACCTTCAGTAAATACAAGATACTCTGTTATAAAATAATTCTATATGAAATCAGAAATTAATTTAATGAAATTAATGCTTCTATTGAAAACATTCATTACTAGACTGACAGAAGTTTACACATTTTGCTTTTGAGGATGACGAAAAAGTCATAACTTTCTGTTTTTTAAACTCAGAGTTCATATTTTTGTAGAGATATTTATCTTTACAGGCTATCCATTGAGACACTAAAGACTGTGTATGTCACATATATTTTACCAGTTCTCGTTTAGAGTGGCTTGCTTTTGGCTATTTTGGAAAATATAAAGAAGTGGACCAAAATCAAGTAAACATACCCTGCAAACACCTTCCCACATTAAAACATTTATCTTTTTCCATAAATATGGAATATTGTTTTTCAGTGGGTAGGATAAACAATATTCTGCCTCAATCTATATACAATTTCTGGTATCCATTTTAACCTATCAGGTAACGTAGAATTTTATTCTACAGGTGAGCTGAGAATTTCTAAGGCATTACTTGTTACACATATTCAGTCACAGAGAAATACACCCTGGAACTGCCACTGGACTTCTGTGTATTAAACTGCTATATGGAAAAGCTATTTTGCATAATATTAAGAGGATTATATTGTGTTAATGTCTGTTTCTTTCCTTCCATCAGTAAATAAAATAGTTAGGTAGAGGGACCTAAGGTACTAAGTACTACTTCAAAAGTGCAAGAAAAAGTGCTTGAAAAATATTGTCAATAAATTCCAAGTAGTCTCATAAGTGGGATAAATGACACAATTTTCTGCATTATGGACAAGATAATTTTCAGTGAAAGATTTCTTCAAAGCCAGCCCTGGAGCTAGTCCAGGAGGGCAATCTGTTCAGAAAAACAAACCTGAAGAAGAGAGCATTATGAAGCATATGACTGGAGCACCATCTCTTGCCCTTTCTGCCCATAAACTGGAGTCAGTTCTGTATCAAAGGAAAAAAAAATCACACGGAAAGTAAATAACTGCTTTTGTTTTGGGAAGTTCTGGAGATTTTAATGCCATTTGCTGTTGAAAGCAGAGGAAGGAATGATGCTCCAAGGACAGACTACAAAGTTTGGCCTAATAAATGTGAATGGATATACAGGGCTTGATTGTTCTTTCACACCAATGAAACTCCATGGACTGAAATTAGGCACACTAATTACACAATATACTTCTGTAAATGATTTGTAACTCTGAAGTGAATAAACTGTAATATAACCTAAGGCACAATGTGCATGTGCAGCCTGGCCCCTCAGACATGTGTTAATAGTAACACAGCTTGTCATCATGTGTTTTTAAATTTTTAAATCTAAATAAAATATAACACTGCATGTAATAAGGACTTTAAATGGCAGATGTGTAATAAACATCTCTATTTATGACAGACTTAAGCAGCAAAACATAATGAGGTGTGGTTCTGGTACAAATTTTGCTTCAGGTTCACTTTGTACTTTTAACCACCTTCATTAATTACACAGTTAAGATCATGCCCTGGAGAGCTTTAATTTTCTTGTGATTATATAATGGTCTCTTACTGATATCATTATTCAAAAAAATAAATAAAAGATTAGAAATGTTTTCAGATAGAGCTTTTAAGTATAAAGATTTGTTAAACATATTTTTACCAAATCTGAGCCACAACTGAAAACATCTAAAGATGTTTCTTTGCCTTAGGTAACCATGCAGCTTTTCTGCTGTGTTTGTACTACCCTTTCTCATATATATGATTTTTGAATGACTCCCATTACCCTTGATTCTGTAAACCAGAAATGTCCTCATCTTCATAATGGCCCTGGAAGATAGGGAATACTCACTCACATCTGTGTTCTCCTGATAGGGCACAGCTTTTCATTCTTGCTCGGCTAAGTGGGAGGTAGGTATCCAAACACTTCCAAGTTGTTGTGTGTATGTGGTTTGCCCTAGGTCAGGCAAGAATGAACAGGAATTGTCTCCATTTCCTGAGCTCCCAACTGATGCTATAAGCCCTGGACCTTCCTTTGCACTCGATGTATGCACATAGGGAAAGTGGACAAAAAGCAACCCAATTATCAGACAATCACAATAGGTTTGAAATACTATGACCGTACACTGTAGGAAACAGGTTCTCATCCTATGGAGTGTCAGCTTTTGTGGCAGGTGGGACAATTTATCAGGCCCACAGCCTGTTCCCATAGCTTTCTTCCTTGGATACAGCTCTGGAGCATGTAAGGAACAGGCTGTGTGTCAGATGAATTGTTCTGGCAGCAGGCACAGCTCCCGGCCGGCCGCAGCCTTTGCTGATGGCTGCTTGGCTGCTCTCCCATCACACGAGGGTTACAGGGTTACGTGTCCGGGATGTGACAGACAAATGACCCCCGGGCAAGATGGTGCCTGGGAGCAGCTGCGCTGTCCTGCTCCCGCTGCGGCCAGTGGTGCAGCACGCCTGGCTGGAAACCACTGGCATCTCTGTGTTTGTGCAAAGTTTTGGTTAGGAAGTCTGCATGTAGTGACCTGCACCTCTACATGGGGATGGGTGTCACACAGGTAGCAAACCCCCAAATCTTCAGCTGCTTCTCTGTTGTCACTCCACTGGCCAGTACGTGTCTTTCTGTTCCATACCAATTTTCTTCCTCCAGGCTTCATTTTGTTAACAAATTTGTTTTGTTCTAGTCATATTAGAATGGTTTCAAGGCTTCAGTGGTAACACAAGATCTTAAGGGCCTTAGTTTTAATGCACATTCACAAAATATCCATTAATTTAAGTGAGAATGCTGAATTTACCACCTTTTGGAATACATACTAAGAATTTACTGTAGTGTAAATAATTTACTCCATATTTTGTGAAAGTAACTATAGAGGAAGATTATATTTAGCCTCTAATTTCTAAACTAAAACAGCAATATTCTTCTCTGGTGTAATATATTTTCCAGTCATGTGATGAAGAGAAGCATTTTTTTCAGCTGAGCTCACTTAAAAAGTTCAAAAGATAAATATATCACAATGACAAATTGCAAAATGCTATTCATACATTTAGGTAAAAATGGTTCTCTCATTTGTTTGTGTTTCACATAAACTGTATTACTGTTATTTCCAAAGAAAATACAGTACAAAATAATTCTGATTAAAAATATAAGTATTGTTAATGGACCGAAGCAGAAATTTATCTTAGCTTGTGGGGGGAAAAAAAATATAGGAACTAAGTATACTGTCTTTGGGTGAAATTCATTCCAGCAGAAAATGATATGCTGATCTCCAGCCCAGGACCCTTACAAGGGTGGGACATGAGTAGAGTAGCTAGTGCAGGGTTTTCTGCATCTGTTCTGTTTTGTTTGGTTCTGCGTGGTTGAGAACATCTCCACTTGGGAAAGAGGTCTGAATTTACAGCACTGCCAGGCTGTTTTAAGACTTGTCCACAATGAGAAGCTGAAAGAAAATTGAGAGCAAATTTGCCACACTCTTATGACTCCATACATGTGTCTGTGAGGACACCCAGTCTGCTGTGAGTGTGAACTGGTTTATCTGATGGGCTGTGAGGTAGGGCACACTTGCTGGGCACAAAATCAGTCCACATCTGTCTGTCTGCGACTTAAATGCATCCTCTACATGTGGAGTAGCAGGCAAGAGTCAAAGCCACCCACTGCAACAGGGCTGCTGATTTCATTTTGTCCTGGAAGTAGAGAGGTATTTCTCAGTTACCTCCTCATAAGTTCTAGCCATACATTAGGACACTGTGACTTTTTTGTGTGTTTTGGTTAAAGCTTACGGTTTGTCAAATGAAGCTTTTCCTGCTTTTTCTTGGATCGCGTATTTATCCTACATATGCATGTTCTCTGTATGGTCTTCAGCAGGTAATGAGTTTTTGGTATAACGAGTTAGGACTTTCAGATGCTGCCTTAGTTTCATCTTCATGCAGCTTACCATTGACTGACACGTATGACTCAGGTCAAAGGATCTACACTCAGAATACAAGTAAAAATGAGTAAATGTGACAACAATAAATTTGATCTGTAAAATTATATAGCAACAAAAGTTGAATGAGTAATATATTGGTAGAATATATATAGTAGAGTAACATGTTGGGATCAGAAATATTACTTATCATGCATAGAAGGTAATGAATTGGAGATCTATAATTTCAGTGCTCAACTATTTTTATCACTTTTATGTTATTAGTTCAGAAATCCCTTATGGAATTGGTATACCCTGATTTCTCTTTCCAAACAATTTTATTCACCCTGTCTTCCTTCCAACACATATGCATGTTCTCTCTTTCTCACACACACACAAAGGATTCTATAACAGCAGGACCATTATAGAGAATGATCTAAAACATGTGGACGGCAGCCAGTATTTAGATATGGTATAGTAAATTCTGGAAGGTATAAAAAGGAAATAACTGAACTCATTGCAGAGAAAAATGAGCCAGTCTTAAGTAGTTTTAATCACTGAGTTTCATATAAAACCATATGCAAGATACTGAGCCTAATATTGAAAGGAAAAGGAATAGGGGTAAGGAAGAAAAGAAATCCAGTTCCACTGGGATTTGGGATGGGAGTTGTTTAGCATTTTTGTAAGAACCCTTCAGGAGAATAATGAAAACCATTTAAGCAAACATATAAACATGTTTACCAAGCTGTATGACAATTGTGATCTGACAGCTTTACCATGCATTCCCAGAGCTCAATCCGAGCTAAAGGGTAGTCAGTATGGAGCTGCTCCTTCCTTGCGCAGACAGCTGTCACACCTGCTTTGCAGGAAATTCAGTTACTGTGCCCACTCCCTTTGTCCAAAGGGATCTCTGGGAGTGAGAAACAGCCACCACAGCAGTATCAGGAATGAAGGAAGAGTGAGCCACTTCCTTTCCCCTTTCTCAAAATACTCAGCTGTATCCAAGTTTCTGCCAAATCAGTTTTGCTCAACATCCCAACACCCTGAGCTAAGCTCTAGTGCTCACCACTACAGCTGGGAGGCTATAGATTGCATCTCCTCTGGGTCTGCCCTTTTGCCATTTCCCTGGGTGGGTATGTCAAGCCTCTGTAGATATTCATAGGCATATGCAGTTGCCCAGAGTTCTGCAAATAGCTGTATTTGCATAAGATGCATGAATTGAAACCTGCTTGTCATTAATCAGAGGCTTTAGTGAGCTACAGTTTTTCACTGAGATTTTTGTTGAGCCTAGGTTTCAACATTTTCACACTTGCAAAATGCACTAAAAAAACCTGACTGCGAGCATCTGTCTGATAAATAGTGGTTCAAAAGTGTAACAAATGCCAAACAACACTTCCTTGTTTTAGTTAGTGTTGGACATGGATGTAGGAGAAGGATAGAGAGGGGCTTTTTAGAAGTATTAGTCTTACTCAGCAGAGGGTGAAACACCCATTTCACCAGCCTGTTTCAAAACTGCTTCCTAAAGTACATGGAAATAAGTGGGACTGATTCTGCCAACTCTGCTCTTTCAAAATAGAAAATTTTGAAATTTTTACTCCCTAAGAAATCAGTCTTGGGTCTTCATGGTGCTGCTCTGCATAAATAAGGCTTTGCTTGTTAACAAGGAAAAAAGCAAAATTCCTAGTGAACCAGAACTTCAGCCATAAATTAAAGAACTGGATCTGCATGAAGAAATTAAAACCAAAACCAAATTACAAAGTTTCCACACCTGAAAGGACAAATTTTGAATTTTTGAGTGTATGAATCAATGAAAACACACTAACAAAATTGGCTCTTCCAACATACATCTTCAAGTCCACAGCTAGTAAGAACTAATGAGCAGAGGCATTTCTATGGGGGTGACAGGAACACCAGTTTGCTGACATGAAGTACTGAGTACTTCATACAGAAATGCAAAAAGTACTTTCTGGACTGAAAGAAATCCCATTATGAATGGTGACAGCCTGGGTGCATAGCTGTTGAGGAGCAGTTGGAAGTGTGTTTTGGCTCATTAGGTGCCTGTGTTGCATTTTGAAGCAGTTTTTAGATTGGAGAATTGTTACCAAATAATCCCACGTGGACTGATTCCACTGCAGCTGCACCAGAGTTAGCAACAATGGGAACCTCAGTATTGACAGCTTTCAGTTCCAGCAGCCGTTTTCAGCACTGTATCAGTTAACCCTGCTCTGAGGAGGGTTAATTGGCACAGTGCTGCAAATGGCTGACTAGATGAAAACTCATATATTATGCTTCCCAACATCTTTAACAATTGTGCAGCTGCATTCATATTGGCAATGGTGGGAATTTGGAGGAGGGAAGAAATTCGCCAGCACAGACAAAGCCTAAGCATAAGCCTTAATGTTCTTTTCTGGGTCTTTTTGTCAGTCACAGTCATGCTTCCCTAAAGCATTCTCAGAGCCATCTCCAGGTTGCTGATTATGAAGCAACAGCTACTTTTAGTTCCACTAGCTGGATGAAAAGAGTGAAAGAATGCTGATCTACCCTGGCCCATCTCGTAGGTGCATTCAAGGTTCACATGTCTGTTCTTCTCCTCTCTCTTGTATCCTGACAGCACATTCTAAAAGAACCAGGGAAAAAAACCATTAACTTTCCCCACAAATACAGACAATGTTTGCAAGATGTGCTTCTCCTGCACTGACTGGTTCTCTAGCAGCAGAGTATCAGGATTTCCAGGTCCCTGAGTATCCACTGTTGTCGCTGTAGGACACAAAAGAAAGATGAAAGACTCTAAATATTTCAGAAGGCAAAGAGCATAGAAAAAAGCTTTTATTGTCTAATTCTTACTACCTTTTATAAGGTGTTCCAATACAGACTTAACATGATTGGTGAACAGGAACAACACCTCTCTAATCCCATTGGTTAAACTAGAGAAACAGCAAAACACCACCTGGAAAAGACTGTTTTGAAAAAAGATAGTTGTTTGCCAAAATTGTTTTGAAAAGAAGCTTTCTTGAAAAATTTTTTCTTGAGAAAAAGTTAGCAGCTGCTAGCAGGCTAAAATCTCTCAGATCCAGAAATATCAGGTCACACATTGTAGCCTTTAACTACATAAATACCTTTGGCTTCTCTGGTTGGCCACAGATGTGAAATAGCCACTCAAAATACAACCCTTCAGACATGGCAGCCTCTAGCCCTGGTGGGCCAAGGCTCTTCCTCTAAGGAGTTTTCTGAGGCAGTGTAGAGCTGTAAGCTTCTTGAAATATGGAGGAAACAGTCAAAAAAATTCTTCTGAATTTTACCATCTACTCTCCCATTCCTGGCAAGAGATCTCTTTCAGAGTTAAAAAACTGCTGCTTCCCCCGAGCTAAGCCCTTGAACTTACTATCACTGCCCCTTTTGGGTAGCTTGCACTCCATGAGAATTAGTGTGAAGAAAACAGGACTCATTTGAGCAGAACAGAAGGGTGTCCTGACTCTGCTCTCCTATGTACACAGTGAGCGGGCATTATAAATTTGGTGACACGCTTCCTATCACACAGTTGGCATCACAGACCTTCAGTAGCAACTTGTAAAAAACAAAAAGTTCTCTCTTTGTGTAAAGCACTACCCGCTGAGGCCATCTGAATTCAGACTTGCACTGGTGGGAGTTAGTTGTACTTATGTGTGGGTTATATTAGGTTGCTATCTATAGGTGCCATCGCCCCGTGACCATACAGCACGGTTTCTTCTGCACCCGTGGGCTTTTGAGAAAGGAAATAGATGAAGAAGTGAGCAAGAGAAGCTATTATTGCTGCTATTTATAATCTCCAAGACCTATTTAACCTGTAATTTTCTGTCATTCTAAAAGACACTTTCCTGCAACCTTAGTTCTTTGTTCTGATGCAAAATATTACTGCTGCTATTAGAATGCACAATTTTAATAAATTCCTCTGGGAAGAGAGGTCAATTAACCCTCTACAAGCCATCAACTGATTACAGAATAACAAATGACCTCTTTATAAGTGTTCTGGGTTTGGTAGAAAAGTCTACACATTATTTTTCACTGTCTTCTTCTTAATCTTCTAGGAAGTTCCTCTGATTTCATTGCAAATGTTCGGAGTTTAAGACTCGTGGAGACTAGAAATCAGGCCAGATTTTATGTCTATAAATTTCCTATGCTATTATGAATGGTTCCAGAAAAAAAAATAAAAAAAAGCACTGATAAGTAATACTTGTGTTAATAGACCAAAGCTTAAATCCCAGACCAAATTTGGTGGAAAGTAGGTCATGTCTACTCCAGTGACTTTGCAGTACTCCCTTTGATTAATTATACAGTTCTATTCACTGGTGTTTGCACTGAATGTTGTGCAAATACAGCTATACTGTCAGAGGATGGATTGGAACAGTAGAAGGAACAGCTTCCACCTCTCTTCTGGGAAGAAACCTGGAAAAAAACAAAGAGCTGTTTCTGGCTCCTCAGCTTCCATCAGCCACTTGAGGAAGGTCAGGCTTTCTGGGTTCTGGAGATTTTGTTGCTTACCTGGGTTAAGGTAAGCAACTCTGTATATAAATGACATAAAAACAAGTGTTTTGATTACTCTAACAGCTCTGTATTCACAGAGTTGCCATAAGGAATATCACACTGATTCATTGTCTAAGCACTTTTGGTTAAGGAGGGAATCAGGATAGTTTCAAGTAAATGAAAGACCCATAGTTGCTTAAATCTTGGATACTGATTCTTATGATAGTGAATCTGTAGTCAGACTGTAGAAAGACCCAAATTGTTGTGCTGGGCACAGTGCAAGCATCAAGGCTTTTCTTGTCCAGAACAGCTTTCAAACAGGGAACTTAGGAATACTGATCTCATGTGAAAATTATTTGCTTATGGCTACATGTAAAAAGTCTTTGAACTATAGTATTTTTACTAGAACTGCTCAAGGGAAGACTAGTGGAACAATTAATAGCCCGTATAGGATGATTCTGTAGAGACGAATGTTTTGGAGCAACAGGCTTTTACCAGTTGCATGTAACACTTTCTTCCAGAGAAATGGACACATGAAAATGCTTTTAAAAGATTAATAGATGTTATAAAAGTTATGTGCTGCTGCACTTTTAACTAAAGACTTCACAACCTCCACTTGGAATCCCAATCTCATAGAGCAGCTTATTCTTTTGACATATAGGATAGATGTAGGGCTCTATGGATTTCTTCATGGTGTGATGGGAACTGAATATTTTACAAAATGCAGTGAGACTACAAGGCTTTTCTGATAGCTGTTAGATTTAACAGGTGGACTGTGTCTATCTTCCATAGCTGGTTGCTTTTGGGGATGGGAGTGAAGCAGGCTTTGGGATTCTTGTGATTGGATTAAGAACACTTTG
>JANPWX010000699.1:7981409-8194754 GCA_024734555.1 Trochalopteron elliotii | reverse complement strand
TTTTTTTTTCTCCCCTTTTTTCCCCCCTCCTGTAGCGTTTCAATGTGTGGAAGTGAAAGAAAAATGTGTCTCCTTCAACGTGCTGAGCCCAGATGTGCAGTGCCTGCGGGGCTCGCCACTGAGCTGCAGCACTTGGGGAGTCCCCCCGCCAGCCTCCCCTCAACCTACCCGGGAATTATGAAAGCTGAAAGGGTTTAAACTGGTTTAAGTTAACAAACTGCACTTAATTAGTTCTACCACATCCTGTAATCCGAATGAAATGTATAATATTCAAGACTAGAACAGTTTTATAGTGTTTATGATTCACTGAATAAATATTTGGAATCTGAACTCTTAGTAATTCATACCCAGTTTTAAGGACTGGTTATTTACTGGCAGGCGAAGGAACTAGTTAAGAAAATAGATAAAATAATCAGTGTTGAATCATTTTCGAGGTGGGGTTTTTCAGATTTTTCTTTGGTCGAGTTTTTTTGGCTTACTAGTGTTCTATTTGAAGAAACGTTTACATTTGCATGTGAATACAAATCAATTTTCTTTAGAATAGGTGTGAATATAATGCCGACTGCAGAACAACAGAAAAAAATTTGCCCCCTTGAGAGAGGAGTAGTCTCATATTACTTTACAATATTCTGGTGGTTAACTTCTTTTCCCCAAAAAGTTTGTGCTAAAAACTACATGTGATACTTGTATCTTGCTATAATGCAATGCAATTGAAATTTAATGGGTAATTTTTTAAATAACCGCTCTTATATGAGGGAAATAATAGCCATATTTAAAAATGTGTTTCCTGCTATAACTTACATGTTAGAATATGCACACTTTTCCAAGTTTTTTAATGCAATTGCAAGAGAAGTCCTTTATTGTGCAAAGTATGTTTTTTCCTTTACCTGGAGTTGCTAAATTTTTCATGTTGCATTATTAATATTATGATATTTAATGACACTGTTAGTTCATATATTTTAAGCAACTTCTCAGTTCAGTTTATCCTTTAGATCATCTGAGTTAGTTACAGTCTCTTGCCACAATAGCATGTTTTCCTGTATTTAGGAACCAACTGGTGAACCATCTCCTAAAAGACCAAGAGGAAGACCCAAAGGAAGCAAAAACAAGAGTCCCTCTAAAGCAGCTCAGAAGGTGAGATTGTTAAAGAATTACTAATGCTGTTTTTTTTTATCAGCTGGTAGCAAAAACTCCATTTATTTAGGCTGTGAAGTGTGGGATTGGAACTCTTTTAATAATGGAAGCTCTATAAAGCATGAATTTCACATTTTTGAAATTAGAATTAACATAAAGGCCCTAAGTACAGAACCTATAAGGGCATCTTTTTGAGTAGTCTACAGATTAGTGAAATAATAGTGTGTTTCATGAAAAACCATGAGATGTCCTGTATCTAGTAAGGAAGTCAATGCTAAGGATATTATTTTCTTCATTAAGATTTTTCTAAGAGGAAGATTAATTTTTTGCCTGCTTACAGTTGTTGCTACTACAGACCAAATTTGTATATTAAAGCTAAGTGCTTTGTCAAACATAAGTTAATTAGAAGTAAATCCAATTATGTGTTGATGGAAATAAGTTCATATATTGAAATTTACAGCTTTAAAATGTGATGGTAAAGTAAACTTAGAGTTACAGTAAAAGCCTGTTACATCTTGTTTAGTAATCAGTTTCAAAGACACTTTTACTGGAAGTGCTTTTAGTCTTCTGAACCACTGTTTCTGCTTGGTGATGGGGCCAAACTTTTATTCTAGTGGTTCTGGTTGCCTTTAGCTACAGGAGAAACTCCCTGAAATCACTGCATTTAGTGCATGGACTTTACAACACAAATATAACATGAAAATTTGGCTAAATTTTATTTGAATTGGGGAAAGCACAGCATTAAAAAGCTGTGTTATCAAGGCAAATCATGCATACCCTTCTGTAGGAAATATTTTAGTGAAGGCAAATAATTGTGTATAGGCTTGAAAATGAATATGGGAGATTTGTTTATGTCGTTGGTTATACAGCAGTTAGCACTAGTTTACAGGTACTAAATCAGAAATAAAAGCTTACAAAATCTAGTAGTGAACTGTAGTGCTAAAGTGTATTAGTATCTTTTAAGGAGGTGCATGACAAAACATGTGGAAGGTATTTGTGTCCTCATCTAATTATGGTTCATTATTCAGTCTATGATACTGACCATATTAAGTTTGGTAGTTTTCAGTGTTATAAATTACTATAGCAACTACTGATAAATATTAAATCATTAAAAGGTGACTATGGTTTTGTGGCTGTTTTGTTTAAAGTGTTTTCAACATTTGTTTGAGATACTTTTCCAGCTGTCTTTAAATTCAAAATTGGTTGGGTTTTGGATTTATTTTTTTTTTACTTTATGGGCTGGAAAAAAGGCAGCATGTTGTGTCAAGATATCCATGAATTAGTAAAAAATGCTTTACCGGTTAAGTATTAGAAAATTTTTCAAAGCCATTCTGCAAGGTAATGTGCTTAAAATATTGATTTTTTTTTTCTTTATGCAGTAAAAGCATTCCTCAGATTCATGTTAAAATAGTTTATATGTCACTCTTCAAAAGAGAGAGAGCAGTTTTTTATTAGTGTAGCAAATCCAAATGTGAGCTTTAGTATTTTAAATATTACTCCTAGGAGTGTTGGCTTTCCTAGGAGAAACATTTGTAGTAAGATTAAATTGTAAGTAATTTGTTGAAATGTATTTTTAAAAGATGCTTCTAAAAGAAATATTGACATTATTTCTTTTACATAAGTGATTTGGAAATCAGTATAAATGGAAAATAATTTTAAACCATTCATATGTATGTAGGTTTATCAAATCAAAGAGTTTTCCAGATGATTCTGGTACATAGTTATGCTTTCTTAATCTAATTTACAAACTGAGTAATTTCACTGTAACATTTTGATTTTCAGAATGCATCAAGTTACTGCTCTAATTAAAGCTTTTGGGTGTTGCTAATGTAAAAAATTGACCAAAGACCACGTCTTTTTTATAATTAAAAAACCCTTTGAGGGGTATGTAATTACAAGTCTTACTGGTTTCTGGGTTTATAGATAAAGTATATAAATGTTTGATAAATCCTCTAAAACATAAAACACTTATAATGCCTTACTTGAGGAAAGATACTGGTATCACATTTCAAATAAATATTTTAGCCCTTTGTCCAAATTGATAATTAACCCTCTCTAAAATGGTTCAGCTTCTCACCAGGTATCTCAAAATATCTTTTAATGTAATATTACTTCCAGTAGTTTTTCTAACTGGAGTATGGATGGGAAGATTTTGGCACTGTAAGAAAACTTCATTTGGTGGTGAGGGTATCACCTCTAAAAGGAGTGAGCTGTATGTTCAGTTTTGTGGTACACATATTTACACATACATATGCATACATACATTTATTAAGACTTTCTCCAGCCTATCTCAACCCCCAGAAAGAGAACTGGCTCTCTTAGCTTAAGCCCCTGTACATGTGAACCTGGGCACTATACACCCAGCTGGAATTTGCTGGAATTTCTAAAGAATAGTGCGTGCCCTGTGTGTTTCAAAGGGAGCTCATTGAAATGCTTCAGAGTGTTCACAACATGTTAGATAAATGCCGACCAGGAGAACCCACCGAGCAGCCATGAGAAGGCACTCATGATTAATTGATTGGGTGTTCTCTTGCAAGGCATTACACATCACAATTAAAAATGTATTGCACCAACTGGCAGTGAGTTAAAAATACTTCAGAACTGGGGCTTTGTTTTGTTATACTTCAAGAAGGAAATACCCTTAAATTAGTTGATGGACAGTTTTCCCTGGAATTGTGGTTGTGTTGTATATTTAAAATTTCTTGGTTCACAGAATTTTTTTTTTTTTAAGCTTTTAAGAGCTTGTGTTTGGTCTTAGTAAACTGGCCTTGGGGCATCTGAAAACAAACTGTGCTTGTTAGGAAATTAGCAATGTGAAACTTGACAATGCATACAGAATGTTGCAAAACTAACTGAACAGCTAATAGTGTGGCAATTACTCTAATTTTGGGTAATACGCCTTTTTCTTTTCTTAAAGCCTGGCATATCACACATGCCTATGTTTTTATAAACTAGACACAAGAAATAAACTGTGTTTTATAGAAGACAAAACCATTTCTCAATTGTTTAATTTTCACAAACAGGAGGAACAAAATACGTTACCAGATAGAGAAGAAGAGGTAGAGACAAAAAACTCCTGATCACCTTTCACTTGAGTCCCCACAATTAGGTTATTATTAAGCAGTCTGCATCTTCAAACAAGTTATTCTGTCATTCATTTAAAATATTTGAAAAAAAAAGGCAAAACGTAAATTGGGTTTTGGGGTTATTTCCTCCCTAAAGCACAACTATTTTTTCAGGAAGGTCCTAGTAGAGAATCTTCGTTTTTAATTTCCTGGGTGTTCTGTGGTTGAATTTTGTTTATTTGGTGACCTGTGTTCCCAGCCCATCACATTTCCCTTTCTAGGTCTTGTTGTGTTTTTTTTTTTTTTCTTTTTTTTCACTCCTGTAGTTTGGCTTGACAAAAATACTGTAATACTGTATAGGCATAAACACTTTCCTGTTTGGGAGCAGGAAACACACTTGAGAAAAAGGAGTAGTGGCTACTATATGATTGTCTTTAAAGGAATTGTCAGGGGATATCAATATACAATGGTGAAAATTCTTTAATAAAATTTACCTTCAGCTAAAACACGTTGAGTTTTGTTGTAGTTATTGGTGTAGTGAGTTTCACTGAAAATGCCTACAGAGTTTGATGCATCATCCTGTGAAAACTAGAGCTTGTGATCCTGTGTGTGACTACACTTACTACTGTCACTATATTATGTGGCCAGGTTTGGTATGTAGAAAGGCATGTCCCTGGGTTAAGCAGTCCAAAGGTAAAAGAAAAAAAAAACAACAAAAAAAACCCCCAAACCAGAAAAGTGCATGTGATCAGGACTCTGCCCTGTATTGGTTCACAAAAATCTAGGTGGCTTCTCCATGCTTCATTCATTTCCACCAACAGCAGTCATTGCAAGCTTAAAGGGAAAACAAGATATAATTTATCAAGTGATTGTAGCATGTTTATTGCACTGAAAAAATAAGAGACCTCAAAATCAAACATTTTGACCAAGGTAGGAAAAGCAGAAGACTGACTTCTGTTTAGTATAAAAATGGATAAAACAGGATATGGAAAGTGTAATGTTTTTGTACTTAGTCAATGCCTAAGGGATTTTTTAAAGAGTATTTTTTGACTAAATAACTATGCGGGTTTTTTGAGATGGTCACATTCCTGGGCAAGGTCTTTTGACTCTGTTTGACAGCAGTGATCTTCCTCCTGAGAACTATCACTTATTTTACCTGACTTACAGCTCTGACACATTTTATCTGAGATCTCCAGCAGATGATTTTGCAAAGTAGATAGAGTTCTTCAAATTTGGATTCTGTTGCATTTTAGGCCATCCTTGACAATACATAAATGCCTTAGGAGCCCTTTATATCCATACAATTATTTATATTTGTCTTGTTAATTGCTTTCAGTAGTACAGCCTTGGTTTCTGTCTGGGTACAGTGCAGTTTTGCAATAAAGAGGCAGAGATCATGGGCAGTCAAGTCCTGGAGTTGCTGAGAGAAGCTGTTTGGAAGCAGGGTTTGATGGCCCTGTGGCACAGGGCTTAAGTGGATTGTGGATCTTCCTGCGGACTGTTAGCTCGCTTCCAGATAGCAGTGACTGAATTGGTAATCTTTCTTACGTGTGAGAAATAAAAACCATTTCCCATATAGATCATGCTTTTAAGTGTGAGTAAATTTAGTTCTGTTCCTCAAACGTGATATTGCAAAAATGGTATGTTTTATTATTGTTTATAAGAAATTTCATATTTTTAATGAAATGCACTTTGTGTTTGATGACATACCCAACCCTTCTTTAAGTTGGGTGATTTCATGTCTTAGCTGTGAAAAGCAAGGTCACGCCTCATAGCATAGTAGTACCAAATGTTAAAAAAACATTAAAACCCCCTGACCAAACCCACCTCTGGGTGGCCTGGAGCTTTGTCAGGATTTGCCCCTGGCTTCAGAGGCAACACTTCAATTAAAGCCAAAAGCCAACAAACCAGAGTGTTTGTGATGATGCAAAAACCTGTTCAGAGGAAAGGCAATGTTTTAGCTCTTTTGTGGAGAAACAATGTATTATCTCTCTGATATACAGTAAAACATTTCTTCAAGGCGTTGATTAAAAGGAAGTCCTACACTGCTGGAGAAAATACAGGCTGTATCTTAGCAAAATACAGGCTGAAAAAAGAGGGAAGAAGGTGGAATATTTTCCTAAACTCCATGTATTTATCATTACCACCATGCTGCTACTACTCCTTTTGTTTGTTCTAGAAGTGTTTTGTCTTTCTCTGCTCTTGAAAAGGAGATCAAAACTTCCACTTTGGAGGTTCTTGTCATTCATTTTCTGCAGTTTAATCTCTGAAAACCTTGCTATTTACTTACAGAATCTCTCTGTACCAAAACATCACCTCTGGCACGCCTGGCTGTTTGCTCAGCTCACCTCTGGGAAAGATTTGGTTTTGATAAGAACTATGGAAATGTTTTTCTTCTGACATGAGGTGGAAGTCGTATGCGGCAGGGATATAGTGCCTTTCAATCTGCAAGGTCCCCAAGCACTTGAGAAACCATTACCCAAACCAGCCAGCAGAAACACCAGCCGCTTCTGATATGGACCTTTGGTGGTGGCAGAGCTCAGCACTGCTCATGGGAAGCAGTCACACTGTGTGACAGTTTACGGCAGGAAGCAAAGATTAGTTATTCAGAGAAATCCCTCATGTTCGTGATAATTTGTAGTTAAAATTTGTGTCAGGTTTGGATGGACTTTTAATTATTAAACCAAAGCAGTTTTTGTTTTCAAAAACTTAATTATTTTTTAATAGAGTTTTGGGAAAGGGTCTTTCCTTCAGATGCAGTAATTCACAGAAGAAAATAAATAGCCTTAGTGCTCTGATAACATGTCAAGTGTTGATTTGTTAAGACCAATTACAACTGGTATTTTCTTTTTAAGATTTTTGCCCAGTGTTTCATGAAGTAAATGTTGAATCAGAGGGCTACAGTTTATCAATGCTAAACCATATCTGGGTTTTTGCATCCTTCAGGTTACAAGGTATAAAGAAATTGAATGCTTAAAGGAAACAAAACTCTGAAATAGACAGCTATAGGATATAGCAAATGCACTTTAAGAAGTATTCTCTTAAGAGGGTTTCACCTTACATGTAACACCGGTATAAACGATTAAAGCTCAAGTTTACTCTTTTAACAAGTCTGAGTGATAATTTTGCCCTTTAGGAGTGTGAATTTTATTTTTCACAGCTTTCTTATTGCAAGGTATTTATTTCAAAGTAATTGCATTTAACTCTCGGGGCAGGTTTTTTTGTAGAGATTCCTCCACTAGTTCCTCAGCTCAAGTTCTCTTTTAGAGAGATCAGATTTACACAGTGTTAGGTTACAGTATATGTTACAGTGATTGACCAGCAAGTGATTTATTTAATGGCACAGTTGATTTCTAAGGGCAAATCAAATACACATACGGTTAACTGGGGGAAAAAACCCCAAAGCAACAGAATTCATGTGTACTAAAAGTCTTAATTCTTGGGGGCTTTGTATCTGGCAAGTCCTGCCCTGACTACAGGTGGTGGCAAAATCCTGAGTGGAACAGGGTTATTTACCTGGTGAAGTGTATAGATGGGCATAGCCTAGCTAGAGAGAATAACCTGATTTTTTTCATTTTAAACTCTGTAATTTTTTTAGTGTACTGCATAAGTACTGTTATTAATGGTAGTATTCACAATGTCACGCAGTGGAATTATTGGAAGAGCCTATAAAAGAACCCATATTTCCTTTAAGCTGAGCTCCAGGAGCAACTGCTGGGCTTACATAAATATAGCTGTCACTTTTAGAGCCTCTTCCACATTGTTTCCTTAAACCTGGAAAGGGAAGGTGTGTTTTGGGCCATAAAAGGTTTACTTACAGCTTAAGGGGGTGCTTTTGCCTGGAAAACTTCATGTGAAAAGTAGAGAAATTGTTTCCTGATAAGAACACAGACGTGTTCATGATGATAGTCTGTCCTAATTAATTTCATGCATGAGCATAATGAGACTAAAAAGGAATTGTAGCTGTTGTAAACTGCTTTGATCAAACTTGAAACAGGCTGTATTTTTAATTTAGTATCTTCAAGTACTTTTTTATGGCCTGTGAAAGACTAGATTTGATGTTATTGAAGGGTCTCAGGTTTCCCAATTGTCCTGTGTCTGCACTCCCAGCCTGCATGTCACATGGCTGGCCAGGGCTCCCCAGGCTCTGCTGAGGGCCCTGAGCAGCTGGGGCTGTGTGGGCACACTCCTCCATGCCCCTGGACACAGTGTGGATCAGGGCTGGGGACACCCTTGGGTGCAGGTGAGCACTGGCTAGCCACACTGGCTAGGAAACATCAGAAAAGAGCAGAATAATCATATTCTACCAAAAACCACACAGGTTAGGTAGGGGGCCTGGTGCCACCCAAGAGGTATAATTGTAGCTAATGTTACAGGAAAGGGGTTCCTAGTTACTGAGGCTGTTAAGTAATGCTGAGGTATAAAATATGTTGTGTTTCTTTTACAGAAAGCAGAAGCCACTGGTGAAAAGCGACCTAGAGGCCGGCCCAGAAAATGGGTAGGTATTTCACTTCCAGATTTATTTGCTGTGTTATAAAGCATGTTATAAAGTCCATTCCTTTAGAGAACAGTAATTTCACTTGTAAAAAAAAAGCACGTATCTTCTGTGTCTCTTTGTTCTGGTGGATTGACTAAAGGGTTAAGACAGCAAACAAGTTGATCACAGCTTCCTACCTTTAGACTCTGGTAGTTTGCTCAAGACACTTTACAACTGAATGTTTGCTTCGGGTGAATATTTATGCATATCTTATCAGCATGAAGAGAGCCTCTACTCTTCCTTCAAAAGAGGGTAACAATGAGATAACTTGTTCAGTAACTCAGTAACAAAGGTTAAAGGGGCAATATCAGACATCAGAGGGTGATAAGACTCAGATGTAGGGTGCACAAGATAAAGTTTAAAAACCAAAATGCTTTTGTTCTACATTGCCTGGAAACACGCATATTTTCCTTAAATCCAGTGAGAAAGAGCACAGATGAACAGCAGGGTACTTGCACTTAGGACTTAGTTTTTCCATTCACAGTCATTTTCATGCCTCATATATTTGTAGTGACTGGTAATATATTTCATTAAAAGTTTCCGCTTTTCCTGACCCCATTTAGTCTTTAGATGTGTCTATCAGACATGTGTTTTTATTCTTTGGCTATGAAAGCTTTTCAGTCTTAGATGCTTGAAATTTTGTGTTCTCCCTGACGTTTACAGCTTATGAGGGTAACATGCCTCTCATCTGCATGTTTTTTCACTTGTGCATGAGCTTTCATATGGAGTGTCACTGGGAAAATGGGATTAAGTATTAGAAGATATAAAGGTATGGCTGTGTGCTTCATCACAAGTTAACCTTTCTGATTTCCCTTTTCCAGTTCCCTTTCCCTGCTCAACATTTTACTTCAAACTTCTTTTTCAAATCCACCCCCACCATCTCCATTTCAACCCCTTATTTCACTCTGTATTCTCTTTCCTCTTGTCAGTCCTGTCATTTTCCCCTCCATTTTGTTCAGTTCTTTTGCATAGCTGTTAAAAGAGTTGTAAAAGCATAAGCTTGCAAAAGCTCAAGGAGCACCAGAAGGCACTGAAAACTACAGCTAAGGTTCTCCAGGGTATCAGCCACTAAACTGGGAAAGCTGTCTTTAGCAGTCACCTTAAGAGCTAGTTCTATTGCATTTTCCAGTGAAGGTACCACAGGATATTTCTTTGGAGAAGACAGACCACTGCATACTAGATGAGTGGTTTATACCTGTAGTTTTTAGACCAGGCACTTTTCAGGTACCTGAGGAAGCTCACTGGCATTAAAAAAAGGTGGCTTTTTGAAACACATCTCTGCTGGTGATCTTCTCATAAGCAGCTTGGGGAAGGCAAATGCAAAGTGCAGTAAAACGTGGGTCAGTTTCTGTCTGCCTCCTCCCATCTGGCTTGAAGCTTGTGTATCTGGACACTGAATGTTGCTTGCTTGATCCTCACCTTGGGTGCAATCCCTGGGAAACAGCAAAAATACCTGGTTCATGAGAGTAATTAATTTATAACAGTCAAGTCAGGTGAATAGGGAGGGTTGAAGCGTTCGGGAAAAAGCAGCAGCCTGAAATGTTAAGAAGGTTTTCTCTTCCAAGTACTCATAGTCAGAAACTAACTTGAGTTTTCAGTGAAAAGGGCTCATACAGCACTTCTGGCATCTTGTAGGCTAGCATGCTTCCCTTCTATGTTTGTATTTTTATGGGGAAGAAAGAATAGGCAGTATCAGTGGAGCATTCAGTATGGAGTGGGCTATTTGTAAGTCAAGAATCTGATTTTCAGAAATGGGAATTACTGAAATGGGTTGTATGCATTACTTTATATTGAGACCAATACTTTCAACAGTTTCACTCATTTTTTTAAAATTAATGTGTATTTTGAAACTCGGTATTACTTTGCTGTTGTGGCTGTTGAAAGTGTAATCTTTTTATTTTCTTATTATGATGATATGATTGCTTCTTGTAATTTTCAGAGATAATGTTCCAACCTGCAGCTTGCATTGAGATAATTCTTCAGACCATGACATATGCCATTTTCCCTCCTTCTCTTTTTTCTCTCTTTCCAGTTTAAATGAACTTCACAGCTTCCTACTGGCTTGTAGTTGAAATCAGGGCAGGAATCTGCCTGAAAGCAGATGGTACAGCATCATCTTTTCTTTTTAGACCTCCCAACATATAGTCAGAAAGTGTCCTTTTTTATCACCCATATCTCAGTTTAATCCTTAATGATTATATTCTTCCTTAATCCAATTTATTTGTCAAGCCTTAATGATGATGATTTAGTATCAGTGTGAGTAAGGAGCGTGTTGGGTTTTTTTATTGGAGATGGCAGAATTCTACATATTCGTAAGTTTGTAACCCTTTTTTTGGGAGTCTAGAGGTTCTATGTCATATGTTGTTCATCAAATTGTAAAATATTATTTCTACTGTTTCCTTCAATATGCTCATGCAGAGACATACAAGCTAACAGACCACTGTAGAATTCCGGTAGCTGGTCTTTCTGCTGGTTCAAATTAAGTATTTAATGTTTGTGTATTCACAGTGTATTTCTTTATATATTATTTTTTAGAAGAGAAGTAAATCTTTTTTGACTAGTATAAAACTGAGAGGGGGAGGGAGAGCCCAAGTGAAGAGGGCAAGAAGCCCAGTTTATCACAAGCATGTAAGACATCAGATGATCTTTTTAATCCAATAATGTGTACTTTGCAAAGTTGTCAAGGGAAAGGAGACCCTTGTCAATAGAATAGATGGTAAAGATTAAACAATATCTTATGAGGATAAAATATTCAACTACTTAGAAAAGCTTTCTAAATATGGAGAGCTAATTGAATGAAAGTCCTAAAGATAAAAAAGTCAAGCAGGTGGGAAGTGAACGTTGAAATCAGAAACACAGTGCTTGCTGCTGTAAAACTCACCTCCATTGTAGGTTGCTGCACGTATGTGGAACACATTGAAGGCTGTGAGTCTATTACCTATTAACCCTCTTCATGGGGACCTCAGTACTCCTTAATTTTAGAGGTTTTATTGCGCAAACATATTCTAAGCTCCTTGAATGCATCTGCATTAGTGTGTGAGGTCAAATCAGGAGTAGGCTTTGGAAATGCATCTCCTTATTTTCCCCACTTACTGTATGTGTTGTGTAGCAGTCCCAGAGCTCATTGGTTGGACTCCTTTCAAATGAAACCAAATTGGAAGATGTGCTGCAGAAGTGCAGTCTGGTAGACATTCAACCCACAGGACTAGGCTAGAGTGAAATAAAAGCCTCTTGAAAGGTGTGTGGTTTGGACCTTAGGTCCTCAGCACCATCCTGTGGTCCATTTTGTAGACATAGCCTTTGATGCTTAAAAAAAGGCTATGAAGCAACCTGGTTTTGATTAGCAGAATTATTTTATGTAGCACAGGCATGAAGTCAAATTCACATTCACAGAAGTCAGTGAAAGGTTTGTCATTAACTTCATCAAGGCCACGTGTTTGCCATTGAGGCCTGATGCTGCTGCTCATGGACTCAGCAACTGTTTTGCTCATGGCTTCCCAAAGCCCTTTAAAAAGGGCTATCAAAGGTATTTTATTTTATTTATTTAATTTGTGTATGCCTGTAATTTCGTTGAAAGGAAGGAACTGAAGGTTTATGAGTAGTGCAGAGGACTAAGTAATCAGTTGTTTTGCTGTTTGTTCAAAAGAAATGCCTTGAAAAACCCTGGAAATGTCATAGTCGTCTAGTGCTCTCAGGCGTCAGTTTAATGGAGGAACCTGAAATCCAGTTTTGAAGTTGATGCTGAAAAGATTGATGCTTATTATTTCCATTGTTTTTTTGAGTCTTTAGGTAGAATTTTTTTTGCATTTCCAAATTGTTTGACTTGAACCACAGACTCTCTGCATGGCATGGCAGAGTTGTTCCAGGGAACAGTCCAGAGCTTCTTACAGCCTTGAGCAGGACTTTGGTGAGGAGAAGAGATGGCTGATTCCATGCCATATAGCAGTTTTAAAAGATGGATAGATGCAATTCTAGAATTTGCGTGCTTGTAACTGCAGAAGATAGTTGATCTTCTCACCAGGGACATGCAGGATGCATGTGAAACATCTGCTTGCTCTTCTCATCACAGCCTAAGTAAGAACTGTGACTTGTTCAGAAAACTTGCAACAATTTTGTTTTCTGCTAGAAAACAAAAACAGTGTAGAGAGCACATTTCAGTTTGGTAGGAGATAAGAGATAATAAGAAATTAATTTCCTTAAGCAGATTTTTAATCTGAGCTAGTCATGGTTACCTATACAAGCTGAAAGGGTAGGGGCTGTTCAGCCTGGAGAAAGCTTCAGACAGATCGTAGAGCAGCCCCCCAGTAACCACAGAGAGCTACAAGAAATACAGAGGTGGACTTTTTACAAGGGCCTGTGGTGGTAGGGCAAGGGAAAATGGCTTTAAAGTAAGAGAGTGGCTTAGGTTAGATATTAAAAGGAAATGGC
This sequence comes from Trochalopteron elliotii, assembly GCA_024734555.1. Classification (NCBI taxonomy): domain Eukaryota; kingdom Metazoa; phylum Chordata; class Aves; order Passeriformes; family Leiothrichidae; genus Trochalopteron; species Trochalopteron elliotii. The sequence continues at coordinate 8,181,590 of JANPWX010000699.1, read as the reverse complement.
TTACTGTGGGGGTGGTGAGACACTGGAACCGTGTTCAGAGAAGTTGTGAATGTCCCACCCCTGGGAGTGCTCAAAACCAAGGTGGATGGGGCCTTGAGCAACCTGGTCTAGTGAAAGGTGTCTTAGTCCCTAGCAGGGTGTTGGAACTAGGTGATCTTCCAGGTCCCTTCCAACCCAAACCATTTGATGATTTTATGAGTGATGATTATAGTACTTTTTTAGTGAGGGCAGAGTTTTACTTTACACAGAATGGTGGTTTAAGCAGTGCCAAACCACATTTTAAAAAAATATCACGAAAATGCTTTTTTATAATAACTTTTTTTTCAGATGATTTCCCAGTGCAGTTCTGACATAGCTGGGATACAAAACCTTAAACATGGAGTTGGTGGGGTGTTTCTATGCCAGCAATTTTGTGTCATGGCAAGGACTCCTAGTGCCCATTAAGATTTTGAAAATGAGGTCTTTAATTTTAAAGAAATACATATCAAGAAAATCCCATTTCCTCAGAGGACCCATCAGTGTTTTGAGGCTATTTCTTGCCCACATTAACTCAGTTGGTCAGAGCATGATGTTAGTAACACCAAGGTTGGGGCTTCAATGCCCATACAGATACTCACTTAAGAGTTGGATCTGATGATCTCTGTGGGTCCCTTCCAACTCAAAATATCCTGTGGATATATCAACACTGAGTCTTTCCCCACCAAAGTGAAGTTTCTGCCTGATAGTGATGTACTCTGTGATGTGAAGTCATTTAACTAATTTTTCTTACTTCTTATGTAGGCAGCCTTTTTTGTCTCATATGAAGTCATGGTCTAAGAGATGCTTAAATTCATGCAGGCTTATTCACTGGGTGTTAGAGAGAAGGAAGACTGTTCTGAGATCATAGTCCATCCTGCTCCAAAGAAGGCTTTGTTATAGCAGTGGTGAATTCTCATCTGGAGATACTAATCTTTAGACACTATGGAAGACAACCTAGACAATAAAATAAGACACACAACTGACTTTTAGATAGCAAAAGGTTAGTGTGAAACTTTCCCCCGCCTTCGATGTGGTGCTTACCAGTGTATCCCTTAGCTAGGCTTGAGAACACGCGTTTGTTTAAATTAAGTACAACCAGGTCCATTTGGAGCAAGCCATGCCTGAGGTAAAATTTAAGTCATATATATTGGATGATTAATGAAAAGGTACTATTTATGTAATTACAGAAGGTAGCACAGATAAAAATTCAGGTTCTTGTTCTTGGAAGAATAACATAATTTCAGTTGTTTTGAGTCTTTACAATTTTTGACTGCTATATCTGTGGTGTTACTGCTTCTTGTGAAGCACATAGTGAAAATTTATGTAAGTTGGGGTTACTTTTATCTTCCGAACTACCTTAGCTTCCTTCTGGAAGTCACAGATACTATTTTATAACTTGGTAATATAAAATACCCTCTTTCTTGAACATGTTCTACATCTGTGTGGGCAAGAACATCACCTGAGAGTGTTCATTGTTTCAGTGATCTACACAGCCTGAAGGGGCTTTTATAATTATGAAAGAAGGACTGTTGACCTCTCCTTGAAAATTCCTGAACTTAGGAAGTGGATGAAGGACATGAGTTAAAAGCCTTAAAATCTTTATATCTATACACTTACTTTCCAGTTCACATGACCTGGAAAAGAAATCATCTCTCAAAACATGAACATTTTGACAAAAGCAGTGGCTGTTGAACTTTTCTGTTTGGACTAACAGATGCTCTTTTTTTTTTCTTTTGCCAATTTTTGGTGGTTTTCTTTTTTTACTTTTCAATTCAACATTCTGGGAAAGGAAAAAAAATCATCTTATATGCTTGTACCAAATGCATTTAAAAAATAATTAAAACTACGTTCTGTCTCCCCAGTGTTCAGAGAGGTGTATGTCTTCATTTTTTTAGACATTTGTCTAAGCAAATAGTTTCCTTCTCTGGAATTTCAGAGTCCTGTTCTTTGTTGGTATAAATGGATGTGGCAACATTTATTTGAAATAGACCACAACATAAAATTTAGCCATGATATTTGTTTTTTAAAATGCATTTATATTAGCAAAAGGATATTTAACTCATTGTCTAATTCACATGCACTTCTGTTAAGGTATATTAAAAGATATCATCTTAGCTAAAAAAATATTTTGACTTCATCTGACATTTCAGACTCCTTAAAGGAAAATCTTTTATCCTGTATGAGGTCCAAAGAGGAAATTTTATCAGGTAAAAAAATGCACCAAGTAAAATTATAGCATCTCTAGTGAGAGGCAGAGTGAAATTCTTAACAATTTCCTTTTTATGATCTCAGATAACGGGTGTTAAGGAACTTTAAAAATCAGTTTTCTGTTTGACTGTGTACTTTGGTTTATAAGCCTCACTACCTGTTTTACGTATGAGGAAACTGAGTACGGAGGTTGTTTGCAGCATCTTCAGGAGGCATTTTACGCCTGCAGTGTTTGAATTCTTAACGTTTTTTACTAGCACAGTTATTAGCAGTCGTGCATCCAAATACCTGACAGAGAAAATGCATCAGGTAAAGAAAAGTACAGGCACTCATTCTTGCTCTTACAATTCCATTTTCACCATTGAAAATGTTATGAATGCAGAAAGAGAAGTTGGGCCTCACTTCCATTGAAAGTGTACTCCACAAGGTTAATTGCCTTGCCCAAGGAAATCTGTAGGAGAGCCAGGAATAGAACTTGGATTTACTGGCAGCCTGCCCTGTGCCTTCAGCTCAAGGCCATCCTCCTCCAGTAAAGCTTGCTTTAGAGCACATTGGATGAGGCAGGGAGGGAAACGCACTTTTCAATCCTTTATTTTAAACCAATAGATTTTTTTTTTACCTGTTTCTGTAAATTCAGGTGTGTCTATCTCAGTATCTCTGATATATGTGTAGCTGGTGGGCAATGAGGAGTAGGAGTAAGATATTTAAAAAGTCTGTATATCATCCCTGCAGATACTTAAAAGACATGTAGATGTGGTCCCTAGGGACATCGTCTAGTGGTGGGGTTGGCAGTGCTGGGTTAATGGTTGAACTTGATCTTAGAATTCTTTTCCAGCTTAAATCATTCTGTGATTACGTGATTCCATATACAGGATAAAATGAAGAGATTCAGGACCAGAAGGGGTTTGAACCAATCCCACATACAAGCCTGAAGGATATTTGATGCATAATGATGATATTTTTTCATCTTTGTACCTTGATTTACATACAAGTCCAATACTGGTTGATTAAATGACAGACATTGCCACAAAAACAAGATGCCTGGTTCCTTGAATATTTGGAATATGGTTACTCTCCTTTTGAGCATTAGCCAGTCTGAGTCATAGCTGTGGGACAGGGCCATTCCGAGTCACCTCATCTAGAAATAGATGAGTCACCTCATCTATTTCCATTCCCTGTCCTCTTGGAAGGTAGTGCTGCAGAAGGAATGAAAACCCTTGTTTTAATGTGTGGTCCAGAAGAGAAGATTCAGAGTCAAGACTCCTAGGGTTTCTTAACATTTCTGACTAATTGTGCCACTCCTTTAACATAATTTAATTTGATTTAATTCTGCTTTATACTGCAAGCCCCCATAGTGCAATAGCCATACAGGAAGATATCACATTTTTTCTCTGCAAGAAAAGGCCATGTTATAAATGGCACTCAGTCCATGTGGATGAATTTACTCCTGTCAATTAAGAGCTACCATAACAATTAAAGGCAGGTAATACTTTTGGCTTTGTTCTGCATTCTGTACAGATCCAAGCAGGCAATGTGGATGCCATAGGAATGCAGAGTTGATCATCTTCTGGAAGAGTTTGGGGGAGCCTGATACTGTGATAATTAATATTTGGAGAGAGTACTTTCAGGTGTTTGATGAAAGTCATTATATGCTTCAAATGCAAGTATTGTTGTTTCCTCTTCCTTAATTCTAAGCCTCACTTCAAATTATAGTTCAATGTTGCATTTTAGGTATGACGCTAGATTTTCAGCAAGAAAGTGGGCTTCCTCCATTAAATAGCTGCAGATATCCTCACCAGGAATCATCTTCTAATTCTGTATACACAACACTTAGTGAAGAAAAATATTTTCTTTTTGTCTCTGCTGTTTTGAATTTCTTTTGTGCTAGTTCCCATTTAAAATACAAATGAACCATAGTTTACAATAGCTTTTACAAGTCCCTAAGTCATCAGACTGCAAAGGAAAACCAGGAATATAAAAATAGAGGGACAAGATCCTGACATTTGAAAATTGTGACTTCACAAGCTGTATTGCTTAAATAGTCAGATTGGGATATGCAATTTAATGATTTAAAGATGCAGCAGTGACACGGCTGCTGGAAGGGGAAGAAATCTTTTCAGGTCCAAGAGAATACAGATATTTTCAGTCTTGAGGGAACCATGAAATGGGAAACATGGAGGCCTGGGAAGATGACAGTCTGAATGAAAAAGCCGTATGTTGAGAAGCGTGTAATTGTGGAATGGAGGCTGATAATGTTGACCATACTGTTTTGCATTCCTGTGTTGCTCTCTGCTCAGAATGGTCCTGGTTGCACAGAAGATGCTAATTAGCCTTGTTACTGTAATACCGTAGTGTTGGTGGGATATGATTTCCTTCTTTGCAATACAGTGAGACAAGGAGGCTACTTCTTGGTTGTTTTGATGTTGCAGTGGTTTCACTTCATTTCAGGAAGGAAATCTTGCCTCTGCATAAGGGCAGCCACCAGCCACCCTGTGCTGATGGGAGGGGAAGGTGGGTTTATCTCTCAAACGTAGGCGTCTCTGGGTTTCATCCTTTTTCTTTTGTGGCATAACATTGCAGGGAATCCATTACACCCAAGCTACAGCCTGTCTCACTAGGGTTTTAGATTCTGTCATCCATTCCCTTCCAGGACAGGCTCCTAGAATATTTAAAAAGTCTATGTATTATCTCTGGAGATATTTAAAAGACATATACATGTGGTCCTTAGGGACATAGTTTAGTGGTGGGCTTGGCAGTGCTGGATTAATGGCTGGACTTGATGATCTTAGAAGTCTTTTCCATCCTGAATGTTGAAAACTGGCCTAAATCAGTACTCAAAAATTGTGTAGCTTCTTCTCTGCATGGTATTCCAGTGTCAAGAGAAGAGCTTATCCTTATTCTTATCCAGGAAAACACAGGAGCTTGTTTTTGGGACACATATAGGAAGTATGGATTTAAATCTTCATCACATTTGCTAGTAGATCAACCCCCTGTGAACAGTCTCTCTCAGAGATGCTGATGTCCAGGCTGGACCTGAGCACTGGGAACAGTGCTGTGCTCTGTCCTGGTAATTCATAGCTCTGAAGGCTTCTCCAGGGATGGAGCTAGATTTTGGATGGTTGTTGGCTGAAACTTGAAATGGAGTGGAGTTTTAGTGGGAAGGTAAGGCTAGCTGCCCTTAGATTATCAATTTTGGGCATGTTCAGCTAAGTAAACTGAGAGGGCTTGAAGGTTAGTAAGAAAATTCTAGGCAACTGAGGAACTTCCAGAGATAGCTGCAGGGAATAGATGGATCAAACCCCACTCTAGTGAAATCTCCACATACATAAGATGTTACTTCTGTGTTTTATAGCATGGATATAGCTAGAATTTTGCTGGCAACAGCTTGCTGCAATCTATTTGCATGTGATTTTAATTCCTTCTCTTGCCAGTTTAAATTGTATTCCCTATTATCACTGCAGGTATTGTAGAGTTTCAGGGAGTTTTTGGGAGCTCAGTTATATGTCTTTATGAGTGCTATTTCCATAGCAGTTTTAGGAGACTAGTAATGAATAATGTATGCCTTTATTCTGCTTTTTCTTTTCACTTCTTTAAAATAAACTCTCTGTTTTCAGTTTGTTTCATTCTACTATGTCAATCCTGACAGCTGTTGAATTGTGGAACTGCAGGGTCTGACTTTGGTGGTACTTACAATGATTTAAATAATAGTACTGATAAATTAAATTTTATTGTATATCTGTATTGGTGTCAATGGGACTGGTGCCTGGTCCGCAGAGGTGGGTTTGCTTTGATTGAAAGTCGTTTGCCAATGGTGGCAGTCTCCATTTTGGAGACTCAAAGATAATGAGTGCATTGTCACAATTCAGGGTTTTTACAGCCTGTCTGTTCTGAGTAACAGCTGAGAGCTTAAAAGCAGTCAGACTGGTAGTTTCTGTATGGAGCAGAATTCATGACTTTATGTACCTAATATATTACCCAAATCCATTTTGACTGTTATCAATTATCCTAATAGCAGTTGGAGCCTTTTACAAGATGCCATGGAAACACATATGTGAGTTTCACTGTTATGATCTTATCAAAATTGCATTGTGTTAACATGTTCTTGGGGTTTCCTTAGTATTCACAGGGAACCCATTCAGGATCTGGCTGCTTCTTCTGCTTTGTTTCCTGTTAATGATGCTCAATGCCTTGAGAAAACTGCTTGGGGACCCTCCTTCCATGTTCAACTGTTTATTTGGGTTTTGAAAAAAACATCTCACACAATTGACCAAGTATATACAGTACTTGGGTCAAAGTATTGAATATGTAGAGGAGACAAGGTGCCCTCTGACACGGCAGGCACTGTTGCATTCATTAATGTTCATTCACATTCACAAACTATTCGGAGGCATTAGAGATGTATGAAGTTTTCAAGGCAAGAATGACCAATCAAGCAATTGTTTCATCAGGCTTTAGATGTAAGTCTCATTGAGACAGGTAGGCTGACAAGTGGTCTACCAGTGAGACATGATGCCCCTGGTCTAGTAGATTGAATATGTAGCCAGGAGATGCATGATAAAATAATAGGTTTGTTGAAATCAATGGCCAAACTCCTAATGAAATTACTTGTCTGGATTTCAGCCCTTCTCCCTCTGCCACTAATGTGATTCATAACTGTCTGATGCTTGGTTACAAGCTCTATAAATTGTCTGAGTAGCCCTGTTTGCACAAAGCTCAGGTAATTTGAGGAAGACCATCTATACATGTTCAACAGAAACCTTAAGGTGACTCTTACGTAACAAGAAGTATTTGACTACATCTGTGAGTACAGTAAATTTATTATTAATGTCAGCTAAGGTTTGAGCAGTCACTGCATGAGTAACAGGTGGACTGGACTTGTACAGAGATACACACAGAAGATTTTTATTTTTGCTTTTAATTATAAAGCAACTTGTATGGTACATAAACAGTAATACTTCTTAAAAAGATAACTTCTTCTTTTATAATTTCTGATAAAATGATTTGAATTATTTGAAAAGTGAAATATGGACAACTCTGTACTGTAACCTTTAGCATTTTTTTTAAAGATATATAAAGATGTGGTTTTGAAAATGCCTGAATTATCTTGCTTTTTCTGCATGCATAACTTTCATTGAGCTGTGGTCATAGGTAGATGCATACTGAGGGTATATCAGTCACTGAAACAAATTCCTTTTAAGGTGAGTCTGTGTAAAGTAATGCCTCCACGAAGTGAATCCAATAGCAAGACTCCAACTTACTTGGTTCAAGTCAGGATTTCTCTCTCCAAAGGCTTGTAAATAGTGATATATAAATTAGAAACCTTTTCTTAGTTATGCTAACAAAAAAAACCCTATTACGGTTTTGAGTAAGGGAAAGAATTTGCCCTTTAATCTGCACTATATCTTGAGGGAAAGGGTTTTGCACATTGTATTTTTTGTTTAAACTAGAACAAATCCTTTACTTAAAAGACAATATCCTTTGCCCAGAGAACAACAAAGAGGAATTATGCTATAGCTGAAGTTCACACATGAGCACAGAAACGTTTCAAAATTATATTCCTAATAATAATTTTGCTCCAAGCAGAAAGTTACTTTATCTCTTTCGCTGCTCATTTCAGGAAATAGGTCTCAGAACTTTTGCAGGCAAACCAGATGCAACTGCTTTCCAAGAAAGATGTTGTTAATTTCCATTGTGCCAAATCACAAAAAAGGCTATTTACTGGAGAAGTTAGAGTCATCATGATCTTTTTGCATAATTATAAATCACTGTGGTTTTCTTTGCATGGTTAAAATTTCAAATAGTAATTAAGGAATGTCCTAGAGCAAGTTTTGTGAATGGCAAAGCTCTGTACACCTTTCTTCAGATCCCTGAAGCCATTATCTTGAGTATGTAATAAATAAGAAGCAGAACTGTAGTGATTTATTTAGCTTTCTCATTTTTTTTCATGTGTTAGTTTTCAGAAAAGCTTTTAGTGACCTTAAAACAAAACAAAACAACAACAACAACAACAAAAAAGTGTAGGAATTCTGTCCTTTCTTCGCACTTCTGTGAGCATTCTAGATACTTTGCACAAGTATGGAAGCACGAGTGAACATAGCTGTATGCATTCTGTGTTTATCTTCTCTGGGTCAACATTTGAATCCATAGCTTGCCTGCTCTCCTCATTCAGGGCTACATAAATGTCATGGATAGAAACTTTGAAAAAGTTCTCATTTTCAGTCATTCAGGCAGGATCCGGCTGTTGAAAAGTTGCAAAGGACATTTCTTTAATTTAAAAAAATATGTGATGGTGTGTTTGGAAGATACTAACAAAATAAACTCCTAATCCGAGACTTAACTGTGAGAATATGAGCAATATGAAAAATTGCAGGTAACCTTCGAGAAAATCAAACAGTAAAGAGTAGAAGACAGGCAAAAAGAAGGAACAAAGATCTTACGCTGTAAGACCTAGAGTATTGGGGAATTACCACTTTTGGATTCTTAGACTGAATTTGATCTCACCAGGTGCCAGCTCAGTTATGTCCCATGTGCTGGTATCAAATTTTTCAGTGTAGAGTGAGCGAGTGTCTAAGTTATCCATTTCTTATTTTGCGTGCCTATCATAGCCCCTCTGCTTCTTGCAGTCTAGGAAACTGAAAGGAAAAATAATTTTTCTTCTTTCAGAAACAAAGGTGATGTGTAAAGCTCTTTTGTTTATAGCAGTTATGCTCTGTATATCAAAGCTCAGGGTAACTTTCTTAGTACCTGGGTTAGATACAATTTAGAAGGTTACATTCCTCTTTTTGGATTCTGTTGCTCAGCCACATACCTGGGGATCTCCTAGTAACTAGTTCATTATGGTTATCTTGTTTTATTGGAGACAGAATAGCCAGACCCTAGAGACAAAAGCCATGTCAGCTTGAGGAGGAGGGCAGAATCATGGGAAGTTTGAAGGCAGCCTCAAAATCACTTCATTCCCTTCATATCCTGTCTTAAGCTGTATGTCTGATTTTGCACTTCCGGAGAGTGCAAAGAATTGGACCCACAGCTTGTGATTTAAACTGCTGCTGACATCAAGATTGAATTTGGGTGGCAATACATCAGCACCATGAATGACTTATGAATAAAACAGAAATTTTAAGGGACATTTTCATACTTGGCTCAAGTGAAAAGTGGAGATATTATTTGTGCAGATGGAAATGTCCATGCCCACTGAGGTGCAGTGTTGTCTTTGCTAATCTCAGATATATTTCTGTTTGAGCGTGGATTTTCTCCTTTGCACAGTGGTTCTCCTTCTAGCCAGTCTGTCAGTGAAGTCATAACCTCACAGCTGACATCATAGTCTATAATCATGGAAAGTATTGCAATCTCACAAATACAGTCTCTGAACGATGGGAAAATGAGCTGTAAGACAGGAAGTTGCTGTTTAAACTCAAACCAATGGCAATTATCAGAAACAGAGAAAGTAATAAGACAGTTCTGTGGGGCCAAACTGATTTTTGGTGTAGTATTGCTGAAAGCACTTGAGTTACCCCAGGGAGGAACTTACCCCCTGCGTCTGGAATGACTTGATGGCGAGCATAGGGAGGAAGTGAATTTACACTTCAGTTTAATACACTGGAAAGTTTTCCCTTGTCTGAAAGTCTTTCTTTATCTCTGAATTTCCTGGCTTTTGTGGATTTATACTAGATCTTTAATGTTATTTCAATGTATTTTTTTCTGGTGTTTGATGTCTTTTGACTTTTTTTTACAGATATGTATTTAATGAAAGAAAAAGCTGTCTTCCATTAAGGAGGTTGCAGTGCTTTCATGAACACCGAATAGCTACCAAACGCGAGGTGTCTCCTTTTTTCAGATTGGTGGTTGTTACTTTGTGGCTGAAATTTTCATTTCAATAAGATGCAAGTGTCTCTTAAAGAACATTTTAGCACCTCTTTTCCAAGGCTAAATATTACTGCAATTTTTACTTTTTTACCAAAGGATTGGCTCACCACCTCTATGTGCAGAGTGTTGGTAACCTCTTAAAATTAGTGATCTGCAGTATAAATAGAATATCAATACATTGTGCTTGCCAAACCTTGACAAATAATTATTTGTAAGACACGTGAAAAAAATGGAATAAGTTACATGTTGTACCTATATGCAAGTTTCTCATCCTTATTTAGAAGATATCAGAATTCCCTGTTCTAAGCCTGGTAGGCGGCAGAGATTATGTACAGTCAGGCCATGGGGAGCAGAGACTTTTGAGGATGCAGGTGAATGAAGGGTGTTACTTGTGCACAAGCCAAATTCCCAACAGAAACAGAATTGGGTTCTCCCTCGCTTGCATGGTCTTCTGACTCCATGGCATTTCCCCAGTTGTGTCATGGTGTAAGAGAACAAGGGGCAAGGGCCACAAGTTTCAATGAGGGGAATTCCCATGTAGCAAGGAAAAGAAGTCCACCATCGAAGGGGGTAAGCAGGGGCCATGCTCTGTAGAGAGGCTGAGGAATCTCCCTCCTTGAAGAAAGCTCAGGCCAACCTGATCTAACTTCTGATTTAGCAGTCAGCCTAGCTTTGAGTCAAAGGTTGGATGAGATAAGCACCAGGCACCTTTCAAAACAAAATTTAGGTGCTTTTTACCTGTCAATGTATTTGAGCCTGTTGTATCTCAAATATTTTAGTGACTGAAAATGCCACCAAGGTATGATTCCTTCTTCACTGGTAGTGAAATGGCAGGTATTCAAACTTTGATTACTTACAGGTTTTCTTTTGTGGCAGATCAATTCTGGAATGAATAGTAGAGTTGCCCTAGCTTTTCTTTAACTGCCCATCTCACTCAGTGCTAAGTCAAGATAGGAAGACTAAGAACCTTAATTCTGGAAAGTCTTGGTGAGACCCAGATGGCATCCCAGTACTGTGTGTGCCCTTTGCTTCTGAGAGAAAGAGATTTCTCCTCATTAAGTGGTTTTTTTGCCCCTTGTGCTGAGAATCCACTGCTTTTTGTCTTAAAACGAAGGTGAAAGGCAATTTCATCTGTTTCTGCTGTGTTACACAGAAGAGCAGAACCAGGGGACAAAAATCTATCCAAGCACCTGTGCTTGTTTCGCAAGCAGTAAGTAAGGCCGGGCATGTGCCAGAAAGCTGTGCTCCTGGCATTCCTACTGGAGGCCTGGGAGGGGAAGAACCTGGGGGACAGCACATGGATGGACTGTGAAAATGGGAGAACAGCCTTGATCTGTGCCTGTAACAGGAATCAGCTATAAAGGTAGTAGACAACTTCTACTCTTCTTGTTCCTCTACTGCACTTGTTGAGGTATCCCAGATATGTGCAATGACAGGCTACACTTCTGTGTTGTGCAAGAGAGGGGCAGCTTGTCATTGCATCAGGGGAGTGTGACCTGGCATGGATCCACATCAAGCTGCAGTGATCCAGGAGCTGTCTGGGTGGCAATCAAAGCACAGTTAGCTCTGGGATCTCTGTTTCCCACAGCACTTTAGGCCTGTAGAGGGGAAGAGCTCCCATGTGTGCAGCGCACCCCATACTGATCATGCCTATAGCCACAACCTCTCTGCTCTGACCTCACCTGCTACAGCTGACTGATGGGTCTGCCACTCCACTGCTGCAAATGGCTGCTGCCAGGCTGGGACAGGGAGGTTGCACTGGTCAATGATCTGATGGGAGAGGTCCTTGCTCAGGCCCTATCAGGCAAAAGTTTCAGCTGAAAGCTTGCGCTTGTACTGCCATGTTGACCCTGCAGCTGGCCAACTTGGCCATATCCTGTGATTTACTGCACCCATGTGACTTGTCAAAGATAGAGAGTTCACCAGTCTGAGCTTAGGGTGTTTAATGGCAAAGATCTGTGGGCATCAGTTGCTTTGATAGATGTTGCAGCTGGTGGGCACCACAAGGAGTCAGTTTTAATTTAGGTCTGAAGTCCATCAAGGAGTTTATTTTTACCGCTTGGCCAAATGCATTGTTTTCTAGGGGAAAACATTATCCATCCATAGATTAGCCACAGAATAGTTGTTTTGTTCTCTTCTTAGAAAGAGAGAGAAGCATAAGGTTCACAGTAGTTTGAAAGTAAGGTCCTGTGTTCTGTATCTTATCAAGACGTAGCAAATATATTCCTAGCCAGTAGATTTTCCAAATGTTGCCCCTGGACCAAAAGTCATGAAGGAAAATTCTTCTGTCCCTGGTCTGTGTCAGCACTGTGTGAACATATGTCATAGATCAGGTCTGGAGGAAAGTTTTTGTTTTCCTTTTTTTATTTCTGTGAATACTTGCAGTAAAACCTTTTTAACAGTTCATCTGTTCAACTTGTTTATTCCCTACTTGCAGTTTCACTAATCCTTATTTTTTGTGACATCATGATGATTTCCACAGCAACCAGTTGTGAGATTGAAAACAAAGGGTTATGACTTCAGGTGCAGAATGAACAGACAAACTCTTAAGAAACAGGTTTTCAGACAAATGACCCTATTAATAAAGAATAAGAGGGTTGGGTAAAAATCCCCAAACAGATGATGTGCAGTACCGACAGAGGTGATTCAAGCTGAGCTGTTGTTAGGATTTCCTGTGAGACTATAGTATTGTTTGAAGGCCATAAAAATACATGAATCTGCAAGAAATTGTTTTTTCATCTCTTTAAAAAGGGTCACGTTGCTATTTAAAGCTGCTGTGTTTATCAGAACAAAGTTACCTCTTGACTTGTGTGCTGTTTCAAAAAAACACAAGCCCCCAAGGTATAACTGTTATTGAAAAAGTCACTATTGATTCCTCAAGGACTTTGTTATGAGTGTGATCCGTGTGTAGGTGAGATCCATAACTAGTTTCTTGCAAAAAGCTTCCTCACTTTATCAGCAGCAAACATTTCTGATGAACTTCAGTGCACTCACAGTTGGCATGAAGGGACATGGTGAAGGAACTCTACTAGCAGTAATTTTATGCTTGATAATGTTTCCCACATCCAACTTCACTTTTGGATTTACTGCTCTTCTTCTTCCACTTCTGTTGCTTAGTGGCTCCTATAAACCCTACATAAAAGAGCAGTGAGTCCTTCTCGGTGTTGAGGACTGTTCCCCTTACATTCCCACCAAGCAGACAGATTTTTAATTCCTCCCCAATACACTGGAGCTGTTACTTTAAACAAGACAAGAGATGCAGGAGTGAGTCCATAACAACCAAGTAGTTTCTGGGGCTATACTTTTATGTTAGCATCCCTGTACTCCTTGTTCTTCTTCCTTGGGCAGTGTGTTGGGAAAGCTTACAAATCACAGCTTTTTATGCTTTTTATGCTTCTTCCTGCTTCCGGCAGAGATGGAAACCTGTCTGTGTCCATGTTTTGGCCTTGGTTCAAGACTCTCTGCAGAGTTCATGGCCTCGGCTCGCTTCAGATGGTACCTGTCACCCTTAACCACTTCATCTCCTTGTGGTAGCAATCTTCTCCCCCTACCGTGTCTCTCGGCATTTTTACCAGAAAGCACCTGAAATGGAATAGGAAGTTTGTAGAGATTGCATTAAATGGGCAGCATATCCTTTGTGGAGCTTTCCTCTCTTCATGCTTTTTCTTCAGCTTCTTTACATATCAGACCTCAAGACAGGATTCGTGTTTATTGGAGTATCAATTAATAAAGTTACAATAGGTCTTGCTTTATTTAATTGGGTTTGTGTTCTTTAGGCATCTTTGTCTTACCCTTGTTTCCCTCTTCTGATAACAACAGGAGGGATTTCTGTGTGGGACACTTGTTGTAACTCTAAATACTTTCCAAATTTCCTTTCCATTATAGTTTCCCACAGGCACTATTTCTTAGTTTCTCTGAAATACTTCCCCTAGGATTTGTGTCTTTTTTTCCCCCCTAGCATTTCAAAGTTTGGACAGGGATCCTCCACTTCCTGGAGTTTTAATAATTGCATCCTCTGTGCCAAGCCATGGCCTGTTAATGAAGTCATGCGCACTGGGTTTCTTACAGGAATTTTTTGTTTGCTGCTCCCAAGAGAGCAGAAAGTCTTCTCACAACTGGTATTGGAGTAAGAACAGCAAATGTTCTGGGCTTTTCCTGAGCCACAGAAGTGGCTGGGAGAGGCTGCTAAATCTTGATTTCTCCATCCTGAGGAAACAACCAGTGTAGGTTTGCTCTTCATTTTGATGAGACAAGATGAGAACAGTTGTTCTGGGGAGTGGGATGTACTGTGCATAACATATAAATAGTGTTTCATTTGTAAACCTTAGAATTTTTTGTCAAGATGATGCTTTTTCCCTTTTGAACAGTAAGGCATTTTTGGTAGCTTTGTCCCCAGTACAGTTTCTTCAGGTGTTTGAAAATTAAGTTTGTATGGAGGTGAATGTACTAGATTGTTGCAGAGATACTGACAGCTTTTCAGGGACATGGAGTATTTTCAATTTCTGTGGGTGATACTCAGCTAACTAGGATGGATTTGAGGCGATTAATTTCTTTTCCTCAATGAGTAATGAGTCAAGATAAGAGGTGATCAGCCATGCCTTAAGCTGTCTCTGTGATCTGAATATAAAGCCATACCATGAAGAAATGAGAAGATTAGTGGTAAGGTTCTTGTTTTCTTCTTCCCCCTGTTGCCTATCATGTTTTCCCTTTTGTCCTCCTGGCCAGGTCTTCCAGCCTGCTGCAGGTTGCTGTAGGCCTCTCTTTGCAGTTCTCTTTCAGTTAAGTAAATCCAATGCAGGGAAGTGGTGCTCCTAGAAATATTTACTCTAGTAAATACCCTGCTTTCCTTGGGCCTTGTAGACAAAAGACCAGATCCTTCAGCTTTGGGAGGAAATGTACAAACATCAAGAGCTGGTGTCTGATGAGGTTTTTGTATGCCAGAAAGAGCAAAATTGATAAAAAAAACCCTGTCTCATTTATCAGATACCTAGAAAACCTATGTTTGTCGTTGGATAAATGCAAACACTCCTCACATTCCTGGTTCAGAAGCACTCTGAAATCCTGCTGCAGTTCTTGTGAAGTCACTCACCTTTATATGCACTGAGCCGTGTTTCAGTCATGCTGTGGGTGGTTATCTTAGTCTCAGTTTCACAGTAACTGTACCTGGAATGATTACACTAGCAACAATGTGAAACATCTTAATGCAAATGGCAGCAGTGGGGGGCAGGAGGTTGGAATCTTCCACACACCCACCTCTGCTGCAGCCATGCTTCCCACAGCTGGGAGTACTTAACTCACAGCCTCCAAGTAAGTAGCTTCTATTTAATTTTGAGTACCAGAATATCTTTGCTAAAATAGAAACTGAATTTCCTGAAGCTTGTGGAGCTAGGATTGGAGACAAACATATTCACTAGGAGGTCTAAGCATTAAAAAAATTGAGATGAGTCTCATGTTCTGGGTTTGACATTTTTTTTAGCCTCTCCTTATCTGATTTTCTTTCTTCCATGAGTATTTTATTCCATTAGCCTTGGGGAGGAGAACTTCCAGAGGCTGATGGGAATGTGTTTCAGCTTTCATTCAGTTAAATATTCTTCAAACGTTACATATGTAAAACAGGCATGGCTGAGAGTGCACTATAGTATATTTATGTAACCTACAAAAATACTTAAGGGCCCTCAGTCTTTTTGTAACACCTGAATAATGCCTTTGTTTGAAGAAGTCAGGAGTTTATGAGTGACTGTGGTGACGCATTGTATAAGAATCAGTCAGATCTGATTTGGTCAGAATGAAATGGTGAATGAGAAGTCAGAAAGAGATACCCTTTTTGTGAATTGGATGCCGCCTGAGAAAGAACAGATTGACCAGTAGGTAGCTTGTGAGGTTCTTTGAAGTGCCTGTACCTGAGCAACTTTTCTACATACAGACACACTCAGACATTAAAACCAAAGAAGTTCCAAGGCAAACACATTTTAATATTGATAATAGAAAATATTAATATAACAGAAGTATAAAATATTGAATTGTACATAAAATTAAATTTTATTTAATTGTATACAAATAGAAAATACTAAATAATGTAGAAAATAATATTGCAGTTAAAACTTTCCAATCTAATGTTTTTAAGAAACAAAAAATTAAAAATTCAGGTTATATTTGGGGAAATGTCCCCAATAAAAACCTCCAAATGCGACCATATATTATTTGCCAAGCTGGAAAAACATGTGAACATTTACCACAGTCAAGGTCAGTTGGTTTTGTCTCCTCCTGATGTCCCTTTCCTCACAACCTGAACTTTTGTGACCTTTCTTGTAGAGACTCTGGAGAAGTGACCCCTAATACTAAAACAGGCTTTTTTTCAGTAAGTTACTTTTCATTACAGCTCTGACAGACATCAGTAGGGACAAAAGCTCCCCAATGAAATCACTTGGTTCTTTTTTTAATGGTGATATTTTTCTTTCTCTCTTTTTAACTGTGATTTTTGCTTTATCCTCAAATAGCTTATCTTTGAATCTGAAATGCATACAGGGATATCATTTAAAGAGAGCTGGCCAGCCTTCTGACTCCATTTCATCTGACAGATTATATTATGTCTGTTGATGCCCAGCTCTGTGGGGAGTGTGCTCAGGTCTGAGACTGAGTTTTCTGTGGGTTGAGTTCAACCTGCAGGTTGTGAGAAAGGAATCATTGTTTTGTACCTACTGATAGCAAAGATACTTAATTTCATATTTCTTACCTAAAAAGGAGTCCATCTTGCTCCTGAAGTCTTACACAACCAAAAAGCATTGATCAGTGATTACTTCTGGGTCCATAGTCACCAAAATGTCTTTCTGAATAGAAAATGATGTGATACAAATCCTTAAATTGTGAAATAAATGAAACAGAATGTTCTGTACAAAGTGCATTAAATGTATTGAATGCACTAAGAGCAATATTTAATGATTTTGAAGACAATCTCCCTCTCCCTGCCTGCAGCTCGGGCTGCATTTAATGTGGCATGTCCTACATGTGGCATTCATCTCCCTGTGACATTCATCTCCCTGTGACTTTTCCATTTTGTTCACTGGTATATGCACTGGTTTTCTTGAAGTACTTAGGAAAAGGAAGTTTTGCAGCAACTAATCTCTTTCAGGAAAATAATGATAGTGTAGCACTTTACAAAACAAATATGAAAAGTAAATGTTTGGCAGGGTTAGTGAGAAGAGTTAAGGTTAGGTAAATAATCAAAATTGAACAATCCTGTCTTTCACTTATATGCATACTTAGAGTACTAATTGCTGCCTCAGTTTTATTTTAAAAGTTGCAAGTTGATATGCTGCTTTAAAAGGTATGAACTTATCTTACCAAGTGAATGAGCAATGATACACTTCAAGAATACTTGTTAAAGAGTCATTTCCTAGTACCACAAACTGAGGAAGTAATTTGAAATGAGTAACTAGTCGATTTAATAAGTCAGCTAATGTACTCTTGAAAGGAATGGAAATAATTTAATATCAGACTAAAATATTTGGTAAAGAACCTATTGTACCTTCATCTCTCAGGCTTCAATCAAGTATTTAAAATCTGTGGAAGTGTTTTCTATGACTTTAGTGTGATTAATCAGATTTTTGCAAATACATTAAACAACTAGATTGGTTGATCCTTTACAGCATGGTTCTTACAAGAGATTATGTAGGTAGATGGTAATTTTGACCTTTATTAGCGCTGACGTCTGTGGTGGTCAGTGGAGATTTGTGAATAGTCATGAGGTGCTGATGTAAAATTGTCAGTTTGCTATTACTACCGAATGTCTCCTTAGTACTTGAATGCAGTTAGCAGAGCTAAGCAATAAAAGCTGTTTATTCAGCTAGAGTCCCAAACTTTGATTTTAATATGTTTGACAAGGTCTTTCACAATAAAACCATTTCCCTTCAGGCGGACTTCCAAGTGGGTTTTTTTGGTCTGTTTTAAAGTGGCATTTGTAGGTCAGACAGAAGTACTGCCAAGTTATCTTAGCCTGTTGCAATTAAAATCACCTCTTTCACACAGTAGTAACAGAATTTTATGTCTTTAAAATACTTTCTAGGTATTTAAAATGAGTATAACAACAGAAATAGATGCACTAGTAGTAATGAGTCATAAAATTAATACAGAAGCCCCCAAAGGATATGTAGTTGCTTTTCAGTAGTTCTTTTTCAGTGATTTTTGCAATTTTCTTTCCCAGGGAGGGCTTTTGCACATGCTAAATAAGCAGGCCTGAAAATTCACGTTCATTGGAAAGTCATTAATGGTGGATTATAGTAGAAATTTGATACAGCTATAGAATTTAGTTTGTTTCTTTAGTATTGTCTTTCTAAAAGAACAACAAAAAATAGAAAAATATATTCTTTTAAGGTATAATGTATAATACAGTAGCAAAGACACAGTGATTTATTCTGTTCACTACCTTTGCAGGGTGTTTTCCTTTTGCTGCTATTGATTTTTTTTTTAACGGTAATGGAATTCATGGTGCAAAGATTTTTGTAATTAAAGATGGGAGTTTTTCCATCAGGGGCTTGGGAGTCAATATGCAGAATGGTATCTGAAATGCTCTTTTCCTTTTTGTTGCCTGTCAGTTGCTCCCCTAGAGGCATGCTGGGTTGCTGTGTTGGTGCTGCTGCAGGTGCAGTCCCACATGTTCTCAGTCGAGGAAGGCGTCTACAGCACTGTCTCGGGGTCTGCCTGGGTCTCTCCTGGTGTTACAGCTGTGGCTTTTCACAGATGTGAAGCCAGATGGCTCCTGCAACCACCGATCCCCCTTGTCCTTTCTCAGGTTCGTGACATCTCAGAAGGTCAATCCTGCTGGCAGTGTGACATTCTCATCACATGCTTTATGAAAGTAAATGGACATACAGGAGTTTGTAAACCTAAAGTGTCATAAGATGCCCTAGATTATAGAGACCTAAGAAAAATAATGAATGTCTACCATATTTCCCTGCTTCAGTTTCTCCTTAGATTATGGGGAAATAGAATGTGAGAAGTCTGTGATGTCCTTTCTGGTGCTTCTTTTCACTTTGGATCATAGAGTCACTTTGTTTTTGTTAGTGAATTTCTATCTGCCTCAGCTAATTAAGCAGTGAGACATTTCCCACGCTAGGAAGGCATGCTTCTCTTTCCTGCTAAAGCCTCTTGTTTGTGTGAGACCTGTCCTTGTCTCCCTTACCTTCTTATTTTTAAGAGCTTTTCCCAATAATTAATTTCTTTATGTTTCTTCTTCAGACCTGTGTTTCTTCTCAGAAACTGGGAAAAAGTCTGATTGAGAAGAAGTAGAGTCAGAAAGAGTGTCGGACAGTGATTAGGGACTGGTCTGAAAAGTCCATAGACAGTGGAACTAAGCATGCACAAAAAGAAAAGGGGTGAACAGGACTATACTTCCAGAGAAAGAGAGGCTGAAAGGATAGACGAAGAAAGAGTTGTACTCTGTAGCCAGTTAAAAACCTGAGGAAAGTGTGTGGAAGTAATCAGTGTGATACTTGGGGTTCCAGAGGCTCTTTCCTCTGTGTCTTTGATTAGGAGACAGAGCCCTCAGGTATGAAGATGGGATTGAGTGGGAAAGATGTAGTGTGAGAAGGAGGAGAAGAGAAAATGTAATATAGAAAAGGCTTCGCAGAAAGAAAAAGAGGAAAATACAGGTGGATGAAAAGGAAAGAGGAAACAGACAGGACAAATGGAAAGAAAGATAGACTGTAATCTACTGTACAACATAAAAGAAAGGAAAAGTGGAGCAAAACCAGAGGGGATAAGAAAAAGCAAGAGATTATATTGCATTGCACAAAAATGTATTAGAAAATCACTGGGCTTCCCTGCAATCGGGACAAGATGGGGTGAGGAGTCTTCCACAGTGCAGACTCTTGCTTTGCGACGTTGAGGAAGCAGAATGAGGAAGAGAAGCTCAAAGGAGGGATGGATTAAATTGCAATTTAAGAGGCATAAAAAGGGTAAAATTCTAAAGGAAGCCTTGTGGTTTATGAGTAGAACTCGCACAGTTCTTGTGTTTATACTTGTGCACTTGAATGGAGATTCAGTGAAGTTATCCACTGTTTAAGATTATTTGTGTGGGAAGCTGGACTGAACAATCCTGAAGACAATGCTCACAGCCTGATCAGGAGCTCAGTGTGGTCAGCAGAACTGTCCCACAGTACATTGGCTTGTTTCCAGAGTCTCTGACCACTCAGCCCAAAAGGCAAATGCAGAACTTTTGCCGTTACAATTTGGCAAGTGTTTCTGAAGCAAAGGAAGTAGTCATGAGCATGTTTTGCCCACTGACCTGCCCTCTGACTAAATTGTTGGTGTAGGAGGAGAACTCTATATAGGAGCAATGAGACAGAATATTTCTGTTATTAGTGGCCCTGGTTAAGGGGTAAAGGAAATAACTCAGAACTTGTTCAAGCATCATCACCCAGCAAACCACACATGAGTATCCCTCAGGGGGTGTTCAGATGGCATTCCTATCTTAGGTACTCAACAGTGCAGCATACTTCTGTCCCTTAATAATATCAGCTAGAAAGGCTGACTAAGAGTCTAGATACTATTTTCCAGTTTTAGTTTGTTTCCTTTCCTTTCAAGAGAGATGGTTCGATTACAGTGTGTTAAACCCTAATGGGTACCAGATAAGCAACAATTGTAGGTAAGTTTAGGTCTCTGTAACTAATCAACACTTGCTAAAGCACTGACATTCCTTGACCATATCTGGTATGCTGTGAGTTTCTACCATCATTTGATCAGTAAGTTACTCTTCATGGTCTTTTCTGAAAGAAAACGGTATCTGTGTGTTCACATACAAGCTCTCCACCCACTTGTGCTGTATGTTCCATTTAAAGTTCCAGGACAGGAAGTATAGTAGAGATACCCCTCACTTTCGCATCTAATTACAAATAAGGGCTTTGAGTCTGACATTGAGTCAGACTTTGTTTTCCAGTTCCAGCATTCCACAGATGAGACTTTGTGTTAAATAAATGAAAGTTAAAGAAAGCTTTGCGTCTGTGTTCAAGTATTGATTCTGCAATTTCCTTTCATTACTATCCAAGGCAAAACCAGGGAAAATGCCTTTTGTCTTTTGTGGATTTTTATTCCCATGGAAAGATTTGTAGACACAGTTTAATGTTTTAAAATAATCTAGAGGTTTGTGTTACTCTGACCTTCTTTTGGCAAAGCTGCTGAGTTCTATGAGCAGAAGCCGGGTTGTGAGTGAGTGGAGGTAGAGAAGGATTTGCATAAGATTTCTTAGCCACAGCAAGCTGCAATAACTCTGATAAGGTATTAAATTTTATATTGATTGAAGTTCCAGCGTGGTGCACTCATTATTTAAAAACAGTGTTGGTTTTCATGTTTTGGGATTTTTTTACAAGTTGGAATAAATCATCAGAAAACTGAAGAGCAGCAGTGGTGAAGTCTACCTGAATTGTAGTAGGTGCTACTGGCAGGGTCGTTAGTCAGTTCCCATAACCAAAGCTCACCTTTTTAAGGAGTCTTGATGTCAGTGCAAGGCATTATGTCATGTGCAGCCCAGATATCCTGTAGAAGGAAGACTGTAACAGACTGCATATGTCTGTATATCTGACATATATGACTATATTTGTCTATCTTGCGTGCTCTTTGCCTTTTTTATTCTTTTAATCTGCAGAATATGAAGATCTGAGGATGATAGGCCAGAGCTTATGATCCTGTTGAAATTCCCAGGAGCTGAAAGGGAGTAACACAGAGTAGAATTTGTCCCAGACTCTTCGTCTTCAAACCTCATGTATTTAGAAGAAGTGGAGACTGCATTTTTATTCACAGTTTTACATGCAAGAGGCACTGCAGTGAAGAACAAACAGGCAAACAGATCTTAAGTGCATTT
Source organism: Trochalopteron elliotii (assembly GCA_024734555.1). Lineage (NCBI taxonomy): Eukaryota > Metazoa > Chordata > Aves > Passeriformes > Leiothrichidae > Trochalopteron > Trochalopteron elliotii. Next base: position 8,159,647 of record JANPWX010000699.1, on the reverse strand, counting down.
GCCCAGCTTTTTTTTTTTAGTCAGTCAGCAAGGAGACTGCTTACAGACATCTTAAGCATTCCAAGTATGTATATGCCAACTATCAAAATTTAGAAGGATTATAAAGAGGTTGCCGTTTTTAAGGAGGTGACTGGACAGGAAAATGTTAAATAAATAGCTCTCAGAAAGTAGAACTCGTGCTCAAATGAAGGAGAAAAGAAAATTGACGTTAAACATGAAGCATTGTTAAATGGGAAGCATTGATGAAAGAGGACTAAAAGGGTCCTGAGGAATAATAACCTGTTAAGGACTTGGAAGTACTAATAAAAGGCGTTTTAATACATGCTGGAAACAGGAGGTCATTGGCGAGTGTATAGAGGGAATGAATCTTGAACAATTAAAGAAGAGCTCAAGTAAGGCAAAGCCACAGGAGTAGAAAGACGTGAATTCTAGGACAGTTGGAATGTATGTGAAGGAGTTTGTAAGCAGATCAGTAAATCAGTAGTGACAAATTTTCAGGAACAAACACTGTTCTCCAAAGAAGTCTGATCAAATGGAAACATGAAATTTCTGAACTTCCTACAGTAAAGACGTAGCTGTAGAGCATAGGGCAGGTGGCTTAGCCTCAGAGAAGGTGGTGGCAGCCACTGGGACACCAAGAGAGCTCCCGGAACTGCTTGCCAGTAGGTCTCATCACCACTCCAGGCAATTAGGTGTAAGCTGTAGAACATAAAAAATTGTAGAGGTTTAGAGAAGTATAATATTTATGGGTAAGTAAGTAAAAAAAAAAAAAAAAAGGAAAAACAGCGAGCTTGTCTTAGAAGGGAATTGTGCGACACAAACCTGTTGGAATTGTCTGAAAGAAAACTAGTAAGTGTGTGGCTCAGGATGGTTCAATCAATGTGATAGGTCTTGTTTTCCAAAACAGTTAATTTCAGTGTTATTCATGGAGCACCTTAAAGGGGGTAAGTGGTCAAGGAATGAGAGAGAAGGTCCTGTCCTGTGGGCTATTGTGACAGTGGAGGGGAGATACCTTTATATTTCCAGTAGGACTTGTGATACGATCTATACTGCTCAAAATTAATGATATTGAAACTAATTGTGCAAAGTTATGCATTGGTGATGATAAAAAAATCAATTAATACTAAAGTAGGTGGTGAGCAGGTGAAGAAGGAACTCCTGGTACTGAAAGGCCTGGCAATGCAGTGGCAGGCAGTGCTTTGTGTTGTGTTCAAGGGGATGAGAAGCAGCTCTGGCTTTGCAAAGGGGAGCCCTGAGGCAGCTATTGCTGCCTGGAAAGAAAACTTGGAGTCATGATGAATAGTTCGTGCAAAATGTCAGTTTTGTGATGGCACTCGTCAGAAGAAGGAATAAAATATTAACAATTGTTACAAAAAGAAAAGAGGACAAAATGTCATGCTGGCATGGATAACTCAGTGGCCCACTTAGATTTTTAATGGATTTGAACACTCCATATGATAATGAATCTGAAGGAGTGAAGATGAATGTTAGATTGTTCAAAGGTACAGAATTATTTTTCAGCAAGGGAAGATAAGCAGACTGGGTCTTCTCAACTGAAAATAGGAGAGAAACTAAGAAGAAATAGGACCTAGACCTGTACATCTTATTAATTCTGCATAGAACATGAATGGAAAATTTTTTTGTTGTTGTTTTCTGAAATATAACAGCTAGAAGGGCAACAGAAATTATTTAGGTAAAACAAGCAAAAAGAAGGGTTTTTTTTCACACAGCACTGTAAAATTGTTGAGCTCATTATCATAGAAGTTCTTCATGTCAGATGTGTAAATTGGTTTAAAAAACTGTTAGACAAATTAAAAGAAAAAAGTAAGATACAGAAAAATTATTTTTACAGGCCTTGTACAGAAAGTGTTTTTAAACTCAGTGGACTTAATGCCATCTCCCACTTTAAAAATGCAGGAAATGTCATTCCATATTTGCCACGTGTTTTTTCCTCAGCAACAATTATTAGCTGCTGTCTGAGCTGGCACCACTCTAGAAATAGATTTATATTCTGACTCACTGCTCTTGAGGTCTTAATTTTTAGTTCAGTATGCTTCTATATTATAGTTAATACTTAAATAATAAGAAATTTCAGCTGAAATAGTATTTCTAACATACCCTACAGTAAAGAACATGTGTTTTGATGGGTATAAAGTATCTGGGACCCCTGTATTGGACTTAGATCTCCCAACTTTGATATCTTTTTACGTGACACAAATCAAGATTATAATTTCTGTTATATGCAGAGAAACTGTAGTTGTTTCTGTATGCTTTCTGTCTCTTCTTTATCTACATTAGGTATGCCAGTATATGGTAGGGTGTTGCTGGAGAAGTTTTCTGAGCACTAAACGGAAATACTAGTATTTTTACTAAACATGAATATAGGATGATTTGTCCTATAACAGCACATCTTCAATTCCATAGCAATGTATCTATATCTCTTTTTCCATTATCCTACATATATATGCACCCATGTATATGTGTCTGTGAGAGAGAACAACCCTTACTTAGCACACTGCAAATAGTTCTGTAGGTGAAAGCTTTTTGTATTAATACTCAACATTTCCAAATGTTAATTGTTAGATAAAAATGTGTACTTATTACATAGAAAGACTTGTGGACATGCTGAATTTTGGGTCATATTTTGGTAGAAAATACACTGGGATTCAATGAGTTTTATCTCAATGGTGTGAGGTGAGATGTAATAAATACAGGTGTAGCAAGAAAATACCTATTGTCTTTTATAGTTGGACTCAATGATCTTAAAGGTTTTTTCCCAGCCTAAATGATTCTATGACTTCATTCTTCCTCTTACAAGAGTAAACAAACAAAAAGCCAAAAACCCATCCCAAAATCAATGTGTAGGTCCCCAGGCAGACGAGGTGGAGAGATATCTCTGGGGTATCTTCCCTCCAGGGCTTACAGGGAGGGCAGCAGCAACTTCCCTTGCAGAGGCTAAGTCCTGCTGGCAACATGGATGGCAGGAAAGAGTTGGGTTAGAGCATGTTCTGCAGTATGGCACAGTTACTGTCCCCACCTGATAGGAAGGTTGGGTTTTTTCCTTTTTCTCTGGTTTATGTCAGTGGAAAGTTGCATGAATTAGAGATGTTTTCTAATATATTCTACCAGGCCCTTTATGCCGTATAACATTTGAAAACAGTCTTTACCTATTGCAGTAAAGTCTGAGCACTTCTATAAAGGTTTGTGACCTAAACTGGAATAGATGCAAGGCAGTAATATCTCTTTCTGTAGTAAGCAAAAATTATGTTCACTGCTTTGCTCAGGGGAGTACAGAAAGTCTGAAGTACAATGAGCACTGAAGTCTATCAGTCCTGCTATCTATAGGGTCCTTCCTCCTTCATCAACTTTTTCATGGTAGTCATGAAACCTTTGAACAGTGATTTGTGAAACTGAGCACATGCCAAGGTCGACTTATGTAATATTTTACAGAGGTTCCAGATAAAGTTGGGGCACCAGTTGCACATTTTTTAAAATATGTTTATAATCAGGTTAATTCAAGACTTAAAAACATTGCCAGACACTGCAGAGCCTGCCTCTGTCATGTTCATGTAGCTTGATGGTGGTTTAATTTCCCCATTTTTTTGCCTCTTTGGAGGAAAGCAGTTGTTGAGTGGACATAAAAATCTGTCAAGTACCCAAATCTGCCCAGAGTTCTATGCAGAGACAATATGATGACAGTGATCCCATTTTCACTGCAAAATTCTACTCCAGTTCCAATTTAGGTCCAGTTGCTGCAGCTGTCAGAAGGGAAACCAGATCCTTCAGGCTCCTGTCTCCTTGGCTGAAGGGGACAGTTTAACAGCAGGAGACTGTGTTACCATTTCACAAATCCTGGTTTCCCAAAACAACTAGAGTGTTGTGAGGAGTAATTTAGACAAGCTCAGGACAAAGGTGGGTTGCTGCAAAACTAATTCAGCTTTGCTTAAAAAGCAAAGGAACCATAAACAAAGATAAATAGTGAGAATATGTACTCTTCATGCTTAACATGAGTCTTGGAAACTCTGGTAACTCAGTGAAACAGTCACAGGGTGTGTTTTTTTTTCTGGTTAATCTCTGTAGACCTACAAAGTGATCAAGATAAAGCCTGCATACCTGTCCCCAGTTCTGCATTATCTCCCCTGCCTTCTGTAGATTGAACTTTTGGGGGAGCCAGGAGACAGAGACTTGGTGTGTGGCAATTCCAGTGCAGCTGTTTCCAAAATGTGCTGTGTTCTGTACAGTGACGGGAAAGGGTTATGACCAAACAGCCAGAGGAGGAAAGAGACAAAAGGAATCAGTCAGTTTCAAGCCATTACTATATAGTTTATGCCATGTTTGGGGCAAAGTTATGTGACTGACACAGGGAAGTTGAGACAGCAACAGGTTTCTTCCTTCAGCAGTGTGCTGAGAGAGCATACTGGATTTTTAGGATGCCCAAGTTCACACTATCATCAGAAGGGCATAACAGCTCCATTGAGTTGTAAAGGGCAAAGTTGGGGTGACTGTGCATGTGTTGCATGACCTCAGACAAACAGGAATTATTACTAACCCAAACAGCTGGAGGTGTAGAGTGAATTTCAGGTGATGGATCTAACAGAGCAGAGCTCTTTGACCAGGAGAAAAGATGATTGTGGGGTAGGATGCATTTAGGCAGTCTCACAAATCAGTAGTGGCACAGAGAAAGGGAAGCGTTTATTCATTCTTGTGGTAGCAGAACTGTGAGTCATTTAACGAAAGTAGTACCTATTAGGGCTCAAAGAAACAAAAGAAGATGCTGTATCATATAAGGCATATTGAGACATCTTATGTGGCAGAAACTGAAAGTTTTTATGGAAATTCAAAGATTGGTTGGATAGGTTCAAAGAATGTGATTTTTGTCTTGGGCTATTCAATATCACAGCTTAGGTTCAGGGAGTCCTAGAGCCATAAATAGTTGAGAACTGAGGTACGATTATGGGCAATACCAGTATGTGCTCGTCTTACTCATACACTCTTCCCTACCTTGCCCCCATTTCAGAGGAGATAGTGGCCTTGATAGTTTAACAGAAATGCCCATTCTCATCGTTTTAGGAAAGAGGTAATGGAGAAAAAATAGTGTTTGTGATCTGAATAATGATGCAGACATTCTACTAATAACAGGATAATAGTAGCCAACTAAACAAGGCATTTCTGTAACTGAGAGGATCAAGCATACCATATTACCAGCCACTCATTTTCACTGCAAGAGACTTTTGCAGCCCTGCTCCAACTGTTTGGAAGCCCTGTGAGGTCCCTGAGCTCCAGGTGCTTAGTACAGTCAGTTGTCAGTGAAGGAAGTCCATCTGAGAGTACAGTGATTTCAAACTGGCAACAAGCAGGATTCCATTATTCATCCCCCTTCCCCTGAGATGAAAGTGCTTATTTAGGTCACATGGAAAATTTGTTTCTCCCTTAACAGATGCCACAAAATTAGTGTGTGATAAACTGTATACCGAATTCTGTTAAATGTTACTTTGGAGTTGTAATTTTGCTAGGTGATCAGTTTGACACCGTTTCAGAAGGGGAAAGTGGTAATTGCCCATACTGCATCTTTTTTTAATAATAAAAATGTGTATGCATTTGCTGTGCAAATATTTATTTAAGTAAGATGCTGCAGCAGAATATGCCCATGTTAGGTGCCGGAGATAATGTTCATGATAGGAGGTTACTTATTCAACCCCAGCCTATGACATCTGTTTTTTTGTCATTTGAAGCCTTTCTTGAGCTGGGAGGGTTGTGCCAAGCTGAGAGTAGAGGATGCCACTCTACAAGGAGCAAGCATCTCTGCTTGGTAATATGTGTTAAGGCCTTGTGCAGCTGATGTGAAATGGATTAACATACTCTCTGTTAGCTAAAATGCCCTCAGTGTTCTTCAAGGTAGATATAGAAAAAGAAGGAATTTAATAGAAAGCTGGAGGTAACTTCAGGGGAATTTAGGCTCTTTTTATCTTTATGTGATGTAGATTAACAGTTAAGGAAGGTCTGAATTACAACTAAAAGACAAAAGGGAATTGAGTACAGTAAAATTATATGTTTTACTTGAAAGGGCTCTGTGTTTTTGTCATTTCCATTTAGGTGGGCCAGCAGACTGTAGAGCAAATAGAGCCACTGAAGTAATATAAAATGTAGATGTATAGTGATAGTGTACAAATTATGTTCTTTAGTTACTATTCTTTGCCCTTTAGTTGTAATTTCTCTTAAAACATCAGAAGCTCTCCTGTATAAAACCTATAAATGTGATTTCGAAAGGTACCTTTGTGCCTTTTGTATGTAATTTCTGTACAGCGGCTCTTCTCAAAAAGAATGTATTCACCAGTCTTCATGAGAATGGCTGAAAATTTTAAGAGACCTAAAAGGGGAGCTGCATTTATATTTGCTTTCAGGATTTTGAACTTTTCCTTTAAAAATAATTTAATGGTCATGTATTTAATGTTTTTGTATATGCATTTGACTCCAGCATCTGAGGGTTTAAGAAACTCACTAAGTACCAGGTACTCACCAAGTAAAGGACCCATCACGAAATTTAGTGCACTAGTCTTTCAAGATGGCAACTCACAACTGTTCCTCTATCAGCCTTCCTTGCCACCCTCTCTCCTCTTCAGCATCCTGGCCACTCCCAGCCAGAGCTGTTGTCTTCATAACCTACCTTGCTGGCCCCAGAGCACAACCTTTTCTCTCTTCCTCCATTCTCTGCCTTGTAGCAAGTGCCGCCAAGGTAGCGCAGAGCTCAGCCTGATCACGACATGTCAGGAAATGAGCTTGGACTATGTGCCACATGTCACCCCCGTTGTTGCTGTACCTCACCCATCAGAAATGCTGCATTTCTGGAAGGATGATTTTGATTGACGTCATCCAGCAGTATTCTTATTCATGAGCATTTCCAGCCTTAGATCTGTGCCTACAAGTACTACTCCAGTCAGCACAAGTGGCAAGATGAATGTCAGAAGGGAACACTTCCCATTCTACTGGAATAATTTTTTCATGGGAATCTCTGAAGAGGACATTTTCCTGACCCATATGACATTCACAGCAGTCTGCAGCAGATCCAAATAAGCCATTTCAACCCAGCATATAAATTACTTGCTTGAATGCTTTGGTATGTTGTACAAAATATGAATTTAGGGCAGAGATCTTTTTTTAGGGGGTGGGGGGAACATATGTATGCATAGTCAAATAAAACTGCTTCTTCAGCTATGTACAAGTCTGTCTATTAAAGGTGGAAGATCGAGTCCTGCTTTAACTAAAGCCATTTTAAGAGATGAGCAGTAGGCAGGAGCCACACACAGTGCCAGTCTGCCCATTTGTTAGGAAAAATGTAGTAATCTAGAGGCATACTAAGATTTCTCATTACAGAGATGTCACAGCTTTTTCAGTACCCCACAGCCCATTTGCTGGTGCATTATCAGTTATTTACACAAGCAGTAAAAGTCCATCTGAAAAACATCGTGCTCCATCAGGCAGATGTATTTCTTCATCCTTACTCTGTTTCTTATTCACTAGATGGCAAGTACAGCCAAATTTTTGACCTAGCAAATCCAGCAAAGTCTGGTTGCCATAGGCTAATATCAGGAGATACAGTGGCGCTTTCTTTTCTGAGGATGCATAGGCAAGACAGGGATGCCCAGATTTAGTGTACCTGTTGCAGCTGGCATCCCAGTGGTATGTACACTGATGGGGCAGGGTGTAGATGAGGTAGGTGATGGAGCAGGAACAGTACTGTAGTGTTTGCCAAGCAGTTCATCTCCTGAGCTGAGGTGATGTAAACCAGCAAAAATCCATCTGTGATGAAGGCGCTGTCTGCATCAATGAGGCTCCATGTCATGGTCATGTTGAGGAGCTGCAGGCAGACAGCACTACACTATATAGACATGAGAAATTTTGTTGGTGCTACACCTGGGGCAGACAGGTAAGACACAGGGCTGATGAGGTATGACAAATCCCCACTGCTAAGCCTTTATTTCCCTCTGCCTCGGGTGAGAACAGTAGTGCAGGATTGTTGCCCATGGGGAGCCTTGGCTCTGGCAGGTGGATTCCCCTCTGTGATCAGTCTGTGCTCCTTCCACACTGAGCTGACCCCACAAAGAACATGCAAATCTCGGGTCAAGAAAAGGGTCCGCAGTGTGAACCATTTTAAACACCTGTTAGTTTTTTAATGATTGGTTTGATGTTGCAACCTTAGTGATAGATCAGAAAGTTTTATGGAGAATCATGGATGGCTGTTCCAGAAAGTTTGCTCCCTATGACTAGATCTATGCTCTACATACCAGCAGTAGCACCCAGGCTCTTCCAGAGAACTAGCTAGTGCATGCTGCCTGCACTGCTGAGCAGCTCCTGCACATGCAGTGTGCCTGCATGGGGCTGGGAGCTGCATCGGTGCAGTAGGAATGCACAGGCAAAACCAAATTGAGGAGCTCCTAACTCACAGCAAAGCTAGGCACACTTTGTTTCAGTCACTGGCTTGTAAAGAGCCCATGTGTAGGCTGAGCAGCTTAGATACTTGCCGTTGAGTCTGGGCTTTGAGTTTTCACCATCATGTGTGTAATTTAGTATGAAACAATTATAATTTATTCAGTGTTGGGCATCATGTGAATTCTGGTGAGAAGACATGTTCAAGCAAGGAGTGAGACATTCGAATCCTTGCACACCCAGAATATGCACTTCCTAAACTGCCTTGTTATGACCGAGTTTGTTGGTCATTGCTTTTTTATTTTCCCTATCAGACTAGTTGACTAGGAGATCAGTGTTTCTTTGTAAAAATGGAAGATTATGCTAAAAAAGCAACCAGATATGGTAACTTCCTTTTTTTTTGCAAAACATTAGTATGATTTTAAGGGAGCCAAACAATTATTTCTGAATGTAGTTTAAAAAAATTTGCTCCCTTGCTGACAGCTCTGTGCACCAAGTTGTGTTTGGTGAGGCAATTGTAAACTCATATATCGGGGTTTATAATGGAAACTGCAGCTCTGCCTTCAGCTAGGTTGTGTAGACACACCGCTGTAATTTCAATTTGATTAGGTACTCAATCAGTTATTCCTGGTAATAAAAACAAAGGGCATGAGGTGTTTTAGCATCACATGTACTGCTTTTGTCCAGGATACTTGGCAGGTGAATATCTGAAAGGGAGAACTAGAAATAGAGGCTAAAGCTGTTTGAATTCCCTTCTTGTAGCATGGGTTTGTGAAGTGATTTATTTGAGCTGTAGCCTATAGACCATACATCACCTTCCTGCTTGGCTTTGTTGGCACCTTGTCACATTCTTGAGGGCTTGAGGAATTCATTGTTCTTGTTTGAACTGATAAGAACAAAAAAGGATTTTCTGCCGAGACCTTGGGAAAGGCAGAGGGGGAGGAATGTTGACATGAAACAGCCGGGCTGCACTTTCCCAAGCCTTTCAGCCGGCCCAGCAGCCTGCATTTTTCCCTGGCTGAGGAGCCCGGGTTGAGGTGTGATAAGCACCATTTCCTTGCTGCTACTGCCCAAAGGCATTGCCCCGGGGTAGGATTCCAAGCTGCTGCTGCCAAAAATTGTGGCCCTGGGATAGGAACCCTTCAAAGAGAATCTCTCATAGCAGCAAGAGGTCATAATTGCCAGGATGAATGTGTAGTATAGAGTGTTGCTTAATGTCACAGAATCACAGAATGGGTCAGGTTAGAAGGGACCTCAGTGTGTCACCTGGTCCAACCTCCCTTCTGATTGTTATTATTATTATAAAGAAAGTTGATATTCTTTCAAGGACAGCCTCTGTAGGGCTTTCTGGTATCCTCTCAACTAAAGAGCTTTAGGACACTTCACAGGTACCTGGAAGGAGTAATATGAGCACAACACTCCTCTGTGCAGATAGCAGGAAAAAAGCTTTGGAGCAGATGATTATCTGCTCTGAAAAAATTCTGGATTTAATTGGTGCCTTCTGTAGCTCGCTGCTCATTACTACCAACACAGTTCATACTGGCACATCCTTGTAAGTCTCAAGCCCTTGTGGTGACATTTTGTGCTTTCAGGACGAGTCAGAAAACAAATCTTTTTCATAATGTTGAGGAAATATGAGAGAAACTGCCAAAAGTTCAGTTAGAGTTTTCATTCAGGACAGTGAACCCCAGGACAGTGATGAGATACTGTGTCTGTGACAGTGCTTGTTACGAAGTCTCTAAGAAGCAAAGCAATGCTCTCAATGAACGTCACATGTTCCACCTTCAAGGAATGGTTCTGGAACCAGTTCATCTTCCTAAGTGGAGCATTCAAGGATAAAGTGGAGGAAGAAGGATTGGGGTGATCTATTTCTCAAATGGCACACATGGAGCAATGTGTATTTTGGAGGACTGTCTCTTTTCCTGGAGCAAGTCCCAGTGCAGGAAAAGGATTAAAGGACTGAAGCATCTATCTTAGGAGGGTAGGATGAGGGAGCTGGGCCTGTTCAGCCTTGAGAAGAGACAGCTGAGAGGGGATCTCATCAATATCTGTAAGTATCTGAAGTGAGGGAGTCAATATGATGGAGCCAGGCTCTTCTCAGGGATGCTGAGCAATAGCACAGGAGACAACAGGCAGAAACTGATGCACAGAAATTCCAGCTGAACATGAGAAAGAAATTCACACCTCACTGTGCAGGTGACCTAGCACTGGAACAGACTGCCCTTGCTGGAGATATTCAGGAACTGTGTGAAGGCAGTCCTGTGCAGTGTGCTCAGCTTGAGCAGGGAGGCTGGATCTGATGACCCACTGTGGTCCCATCCAGCCTCACCCATACTGTAAATTCTTACAGCTCAAATATTAAGGCCTGAGGTAACAATGCTTTTCAGAGAATGCAACTAGTGTGATATATTGGATGCTCTGTGTTTTTTTTTTCACTGTTACGAGCAGGTTTGTGTCTTAAGGAGACTTAGCAATCTGTCTCTGCACATCTTTGGACACAAAGGCAGAAGAGATGAGTTATGATTTAAATCAGCTTCTGTCACCCAGGGAGGCAGCTCTCACTAGTCAGGGCACTGAGTATGAGCATCCCCACCAATGCTGCTCTCACAGGAGGGTGCAGGAGAAATGAGGCACCAAACAGGGGGAGAGAGCAGGGTGATGTTGACAGGACAGAAGGGAAAGAGTAAAGTGGTGAGGGATGCTGAGGTGGCAAAGGCAGAAAGCCAAGATGCTGTGATAGGCAAAAAAGCAGTGGCAAGATGTCCTGGTTAGAAGCAGGTTGGGGAGGGGATCAGTGGACAGAGAAAAGCCTGCCTGCCCAGCTTCAAATCCTCAGTCCAGAGAGTGTACTTTGTGTGTTTTAGTTTTCATCATGTGTAAAATAGGAATGGTAACTCCAGTCTTTTACTTTATGAAATATTTTGGCAACTTTAGATGAAAAGCCAAACATTTATTTTACTAGCACATGGGATAGAGGAAAACATTTCTATCTGGGAAAGCCTTCTTCTAGGGGTACAGATCAGTTCCTTTGTGGTTGGGGTATCTAAGGCCGTCATCTACCTGTTGTTTAGACCACAGCAATGAAATCTGTAATTTAATGTTCAGTACCTTTTATTGCCTAAGAACGGTTCACATTTTGACTTTATTACCAGTAGTGGCTATACAGAGAATATACACCAGGATAAAAAACACACAGGGTGTAAATGGAGAAGTGGCAGAGTGTGTGGATGTGTCTGTGTTAGCCTATCTTTGTAATACATGAAGCAGCTTTATACAGGAGAAGGACTGAGACAAGCTTGTTGGGATATTTAAGTCAGTCTTAAATATCCCAGGCAGGGATATTTAATAATAAATAATAAATAATTTTAAATATTGGCAGGTCTAATAAAAAAAAGTCTATTTCTGCCTGCAAATCCTGCCTTGCTCATAATTTGAGCTGGTCACATATACAGTGCATTTCAAACACAGTTTGTTAAAAGGTGCTCTTCTCTTGGCAGCCTGGCATCTTCTTCTTGATGCCACATGAACAGGTATATGCACCTTTAACAATGGTTGCCAGAGAGTATTTGACACTAATTTGAAGGTGGATGGAGTTTGTGGTGCCAATGTTCCTTACACTGGGCTTACAGTGCAAAATGCTGCAAGGATTGCATCTCTGATCTCAGGTGAGTATTGCTCCTGAAGTGGGGGCTGCTGGCTCAGGCACTGCCTTTTCGGGTGTTCTTAATGATTTTCTCTTCAGATGACCGCACACTGTTGTCTTTTTCTCCAAGTCCAGCTCCTCTGACATTCACATTGGCAAGCTTGCCAGCTTTGAGCTTTGCCTTTTCCCCAGCTTGGAAGCTGCCCTGCCCTTCAGCATTGAGCTCACTGACAGTGTATCACTGCTCTCTGCTGGAGAAGCACTCAGTTGGGCCAGGGCTCTCTGGGTCTCCAGCAGTTTGTCAGGAATGCAGGTGTGATGGCCAAACCGATAACCTCCAAGCCTTCAAGAGCAAACTTAACGTACAGCTTATTCCCGTTCCTCCTACAGCACAATTTAGGGTCTCTGTTGTGCAGGCTGGAGACAAGAGTTTTCAGAAAGATGAGAGAGATAAATAGGGTGATAGTAGGTGAACAGAAACATCTGTGGTCACGCAGACTCGCTCCTTGGTTGTGCACTATAACAGACACTGGTGTCATTTTCACAGGTTGCTGCTCTAGCCTGGAATATAATTACCAGTTGTATATAATGATCCATCTGTGAAATGTTTCTTCAGGTCAGAGGGAGTGACCAGTTAGGAGAGTGTTTTTCTACACAAGGGGCACAGTAAGCATGAGGTCCTAAGAGTTCATGTTGGAAGAGACTCGTTTCAGTCATCTTAATCTGATTTTGGTAGTTGCAGAAGTTATTCTGGCTGTTGCATTGAGTCATTTTTCAAAGATACAGGAAAATTATCAGATCTTCCCCACAAAATGAGAATTATTTAGAGTAGTGTCTCCCATTTAAGCCCACACACGTACACATCTATATCATGTACATGCACACATGATACATCTTCTAATTTCATTTACTTTTGTAGCTCTGGCATCTTTTTTGCTTGAAAACCACTCAAGCATAAATCATAAAAACTCAGCTTTACAACAGCTTTAAAGTGCTTTTATATTCTGCAGCATTCCATGTGAATTATTGCTGTGCTGTCAAAGAAAACAAAAACATTTGGGAAGGACTGTTTATTTTACAGTGGTTGACCAAAAGTATGCAAGTGGTTATAAAAAAATGTAGTCAGCTAACAATGGGAGGTGCCATTGCTGATTCAGTAACCCATTCACAAACCTTTGACTCTAACTTTAGATACTAGAGGTAGAGCTAGGGACTTCTGACAGGAAAACACACACACTTCCAAATCATTCGAGTTATGAAAAAAACACACCATTCTCCCCTCTGTCGGTCCACCCTGAATATTCTTCCCCACTTGCCTACATAGCCAAGCAAAAAACACGGCATTTCTATATGTGTAGTGAGGCCTTTTTTTTTCAGCTAACTATTTCTTTGGAGTGGTTTCCACTACAACAAGATAGTCGTAGAGATGTGTATTTGAATCTGTCTTGTCTTTCAGAAAAACCTTTTTGTTAAGCTGGTACCACTTCTTGTGCTGTAGGGTACAATTTCGTATGATTAGACTCCCTGTGTGTTGAGCTCCCCTACAAATTATTGCTATGCAAGTTGAAGTAAGTTGGAGTCTGTAAGATATTCTGCTTCTTGTTAGAAAAAAGGCATGTGGTTCCAGTCTGCTCATACTAGAAAGTGAGTAGTAGAACGGAAGGCAGACCAAAAGGTGACTAAGGAGACTGCCATATGAATGGCTGTCCTGTGAGGAATGACTGGGTAAGCTGGGACTCCTCGGCCTGGAAGGGATTTAGAAGAGTCTACAAAGTCACGAGAGGCATGGAGAGATCTGGTAGGGATTGGCTCTTGACTAGTTTTTCTAAAACTGGAGTGAGTGGAATCAAATAAAATCAGCAGTAGCCTGTTCCAGAAAAAGCAGGGATAGAGTGTCTGAATTAGCCATCTTGTTTTGCTTGGTCCCAGTGTCAATGTTGGGGTGGGCAGAGACTCCTTTAAGGCAAGCAGTAATAGTCATGGTCATACTCATGGTCATAAGAATAATAACAATCATAATCTTAAGAATAGTTTATGAAAAAACCCCTGCAAGTGTTTCTTGCTAAGTGGTTAAAAATTCAGCCTTGGTCTGCATTACTTTTTAGCTACTAGTATCCTGCAGGACACTAAAAAAGAAAAAAAGAAAAAGAAAAAGCAAGCAAGCAAGCAAGCAAGCTGTTAAAATAATATCATCCACCCTCTGCCCTAGTCTGTACAAGTTCCATGCAGTTGCTAATGAAGATCTGGTGATGAAGAAAGGATGTGAATCCTAGTGAACCTGCTTTTCATAAATGTGCACGGATTACTGTGTCACTACTGTTGACACATTTCTTTTCCCTGTAGGTGCACACCCTTCCCCATGCATTTTTACAGTGCATGTAAGTTGGTCTGAGTAGTCTTCCAGTCACGCCTCTTATGTGGAATTTTATTTGAAAATTGAGGTGGGGAGTGTCTGCGAGCTCACTAGCAGCTGAGCAGTCTTCTAGCCCTCTATTTATTGCCCTAGTAAATCAACAGCGCCAGAGGCTGTACAGTATTACCTTGCATGGCTACATAATTAAAGCTATCTTCCCTGACCAGAGGGAAATAAGCATGCAAAAGCCTGCTGCTGTTTGCCAAGAGGAACCTTAGTCAATGGGAGAGAGAGAAATGTTTTGTGCTTGGTCTTTTTGCCGCTTATATTAGAATCATGCACTGCTATTTCTATCTGTTTTGCCAATTGGCATCCATCCACCTTTTCTATTCATGCTCAAACAGCCAGGAACACTACGGCAGGAGAGGAAGCCCCTTCTCATATGTTGCAGACTGAGCTGCCAATGGCTTGTATTTGTAGTGGATCCAGCAACAAAACAAAGCACAAAGCAACCCCATCACATCAGCTGTGTGTGCTAACGAATAGGTTCATTGAATAATTTTGGAGCAGAGTCCCAGACCTTCCCTTCCACTTCAGTTGCAGTAAAGGCATTAAATTTATTTAATGCCCAAAGCAAAAGTGGCATATGTTTCACTACACTTGAATAGCTATTTTGTTAGACAAAAAAAAAATCCTAGACAACAAAACAAACAAACAAACAAACAAAAAACACCGTAAGGAAAACCCAGAGGTGCTTACTACTCAAATATAGGTGGAGATGAATGAACTTAATCTGAACTGAACAAGTTGATTAAGTGGTTTAACTGAGCTTTGGTACAGCAGAAAACTAGATATCTCTTCTGACCAGGAAATGGTAAACCATATTATAAACAGCCTGTAATGAGAGAATCTGAGTCATTAACTTGCATGTGCAAATGGCATATACACTTATATGTCTCATGCCCAAGTTACAACCTCAACAGAAATAGTTTTACAGGGACTGAATAATAGTTGGGAGAAGTAGAGGGGGTAGGGAAGAAAGAAAAACAGCCAAGTAATTGAAAACATCCTCCAGAGAAGTAGCCAAGGAATGACATTTGGGATGTTGAATGTGAGCTGGCAATATGAATGCAATTCCTACCACAAAGACTTTTTGTCAAGGTAGTCATCATTTTGGGACGGGTTGATTTGACCGGATACACTTGCTGATAGAAACAGGGTTGTCCCAGCCTTCCCCATTGGTAGGGGCATTTCCAGATACTGGACTGAATTCTGCTCTGGGTGTCTTGCTGAAAAGTAATCTTTCAGTTTTTCTTCCGCCCACTAGCAAATTATGTGGTCACCATGGGAGTCAAGGTATACCCCAGGTGCTGTTCCCTCTGCTAACCCTGTAGAGCCACTGACCAGCTTTAGTTCACAGACTCAGGTCGGTCCATTATGTTTTCAAGCAGCTTGCTATTAAGAATGATAGAAGGGAATATTTCTAACATGAGCAAGCACTATGATCTTGCTGTGGTCAGACACTTCTATTCCCAGAATTTATTGGTACATACAAATTCTGCTTTTTCTCATCAAGACAGAGGTAACAGTGATCTTTTTTCAGCTTTATGAAAACTCTAGAATAGGATAAAGTAATGTAGTTAGGGAAAGTTAATAATCATTTATTTAAAATGGAGTAACTCACATTTTAAATAGTTTCCTTTTCTTCTGATTTCACTGATATTTCTGTTCTTGGTCCTCTGGACCTTTCATTGGGGAAGTGCTTTTTACAAGTGAAAAATGGAATATCTTCTGCATGTACCATATTTCTGATGTGTAAATCTTTTGGGCATTGTATAAAGGAGAATGCTGTTGTTCCACATAGGAAATTAGCCAGCAGAAAGTGAATTGGTGCCGTATTCCAATGCTGCATTCCCTGCCTGATAGACTTTACTGTTTCTGTTACCTCTAAGTGTGTTTCAGGAGTTCATATTTTGTTATAAAACACATACTATATTTTCCTATTGTTTGCAAGAAAAACAGTGCATTTTGAAAAGTTTTATCCTTTAGCTGGGAGAAAAGATTATTGTGAAGGTGCTTCAGAACTAGCAGCACATTTTGTCAAAGGTTGTCCTTTTTTTTTATGTGTTGAGCCAGTGGTTTCTGCCTCGGCTCTGTAGTAAGGAATACTTGGAAAATGGAAAATCTAGTCAATGAGCTGCTCATGTTACAGAAAAAGAGCAAGAGTTGACCCCGGGCATTTCACATGTTCTCATTCAGTATCTTTCCTCTGCAAAGCCAGTTGGAGCTGTGATTATTTCTGTGTGCTACTTCATAGAGAAAACTCACCAAAAGCGTGGAAGCTAGGGCTGGTTTTGCCTGTTAGCTGACCTGCAGTAGCCAACCACATGTGTGCATTTAGCTTGCTGCAGATGGAAGGCAAACAGGATCACTTGAGCTGCCATCAGTGAGCCAACATGTGGTCGGTAACCTGACTGTGTGCCTGCAGTTCCTGTTTTGAACTGACCCAGAGGCAGTCTGCTGGTAGTAGAAACCTACTGAGAAACATTTGTGAGGGAAAGTTTCACATATGGGTATGTGATTTGGGTATTAAATTAATTTAAAAGATTATGGTGTGGGAGCAGGCTTAGAAAAAAGGGGATTGTTAACATAGTTGCAGTGTCTGGGGAAGGTGGACATTCACCTATGGGATGTCCCCGAGCCAAGGGTATCTGGGTGTGGGAACGCTGCATACACAGAACAAAACACTGGAGCTCAGAGATTCCAGAGTTTAATATCCTTTGGTGTGCTTTTCCTTCCTTGCTTTTTATGGACAATGAACAAACCTGGGAGAATAATAGAAGTCTAGATTTACTGTACACATTTTAAGTCTCATATTCTTTATGGCACAAGATGGGCTGTAAAATTTCAAGGTTTCAGCTCTGTGTAAATCAGTGCAGTGCCATCAGAAAGACTGAAACAGTTGTTGTATGTAAGAATCAGGGCAGAATAATTTGGGAGGAAAAAAAGTTAATTCAGCATTACTGAACTAGAACATTTACATTACCGTAAAGCAAGTAAAAACGTCCAAGATTTGTAAATCTTTTCCTGTGGCCAAACAATCATCTTGATCATTTGCCAGTCATTTAGGAGCAAGCTAGTAATCTGTAATGCCCAGTGGAGATGCCTTCAGTTGTGCCATAAACCGCTTGCATCCTGAATCTCCAGTTTTGCTCATGTGCCTAGTGTTCTGGGCTGTCACCATCATTCTTCATATGAAAAGGAAATATTTTTTTCTAAGATGGGCATTGATTTTTGCACTGGTAGATAATACCAGCAAGTTATTTGAAAAGCACTGAAAGGCAGGGCTCTTTCATCTGAAAGCTCTACATTAAGGTGTACATGGATTTTCCTTTTTTTTTTTTTAACAGGAGTATTCACTGTATTCTTTTTGCTGTAGTTACTCAATAGCAGGTAGTGGGTACATTCAGCTAATGATGACTTGAAAATGCTGTACATTACTTTTTTTTTTTTTTTTTTATTAAAACCCTATTTCAGGATTGTATTGAAAACCCTTACTGTAGTTCCTGCATGCATTCTGCATAGAATCAATGCCAGTAGCAAAAACCTTAGAGTAGGGCACAGAACCTCTCAATTCATCTCTGCAGCTGAGGTGAAAAGCGTTGTTAAAGGCACAAGTTTTTGAGCTAGTGGCTGGCCAGCTCAGGTGAGGCTGTGAAGGTGCTCATGCACCTTGCTGAGGGTGCTTGCTGTTCTTGCAAGATACCCTCAACCCTCAGTGACAGGGTTGACAGCTTTTGGAAATGAAGGAAAAACATCTGTCTTGGGATCTGCAAGTTTCTGTACATGTCTGCTGCTTGTTGAAGCATCCGGAAGCTCATGTGCTTTACTTGCAGCATGCCCCTCCTCCTTCACGTGTGAAATGTGTTTATTCTTCTCAGCTGTAAGCATGAACTTGGCACACATAATAGCATTACATGATATCCTCTTTTCTCTCCTGTAGCAAAGTGAAATGATATGACTTATGTGCTCACATTCCTCAGACTCATCTCCCATAATACCTTTCTTCCCACTCTTCCAGTCACTGTAGACTGGGTCCTGATGGTACTGAAAAATAGCTCACAATTAGTGAGTTAGGCAGCCTCACAGCTCTGCCTGATTGGAAGCAGTGCTGTACTGATAGCTGCAGCATTGACAGATGAAGAGTGTGTCTCTGAGTGGGTGGGAGGATGTGGTGCTTGGCCACCTCACAATGGTGTGCAGGTTGCAGTGTCCAGCCTGCCTCACACATCTCCCTTTCCCTCTGTGCCTCCATTTCAACCTCCCTCTTGCTCCTTTTCTCCTCCTTGACTTACTCCACCATCTCTTTAGTTAGAAAGTCCTGTGATTACAGGTCTCTAACTCTAGCTGCTCTTGCTTGTGTCCTCACAGGAGAAAGAGGAAAAGAGGGAGGGAGGGAGGGAGGGAGGGAGGGAGTCCCATCTCTCCCGCTGACACTCTCCTCCAAGGTCTTGGCTAGAGGACAGCCACTGCTGGCAGCAGTCTGGGAGGAACTCGCAGTGGTAGCAGAAGAAAAGAATTTGGCAGGGAGGTGAACCACATGATTGTGATTCATCCTGCACTCTTGAAATGTGGCAGGAGGGGTAGGAAAGGCATCGTGTGCCAGCACTGAGAGCAGAGATATTCACATTCAAACATCACATTCTTTTTATAGTAAGGCATGTCTCATAGGAAAAATATTGAACTTGGCCTTCCAGGATGAAGAAAATAGGCCTAACTGTGATTTTACTGCTTGAGTCACTCACTTAATCAGTTACTGGTTGCATGTAGGAAGCCTTCTATTAGGCTGACTTGGAAAAAATTGTTTTTCATTAATGAATCGTGACACTGAGCTGTTTTTCAATTTGCTCAAAACTGCTTTCATTTGTAGGCCCCCTTATGCAAAAACACTCCTAATATACCATGGTTCAGAATAGTAATCACCTTAATCCAGTCACTTGATATAGCTGCCTTCTGGATAAGGCTCTAGTTTTTAACAGGAGTTAGAAGTTTGCTGGAGAGGTGAACAAAGTTGTATGGGAATCATGATGCCCTTTGGGATGGATTCTTCTACCTTTCCTCATATGGGATAGCCCTTCAGCCCTGGATTCCATGCGTGTCCCATTCACATACCACACAGGAATGGAAACAACAGAAGATGTCATTTAATGTGCATGGAAGTGCAAGGTGGTGATTTGAAGACCATGTAATAAATCAGTTCCAGTACAACTTAAAAATTCTGGCTTTACTTTTGTAGGCCACGTTTTTGTGAAAATCCAGCGTAACAAGACCATCTCCTTAGCCTTATTTTGGCCCAGCTCCTCTTTCCAGCAGGAGGTGGTTACAAATGCAGCTGTGGAAGTGCAGTACAGCTGAGGAACACCAGTCTGCACAGTCCCACACACTCACGAGGCCCATGTTGGCTTAAAGGGTGATTGCTTCACATGTGCCATAAATCTGCATTTGCATCCAAAAATGTAGAGGCCACAGGGTATGGAAGTTCCTTTTCCTCCCTGAGTGTGTTTATGACAGATTTATATTGATGGCAACAGTGTACACAGCCACAAACGTCTATTATACTCAGGCTCTCCTAACTCAGTCCCTGTTTCCTGCTGAAGGTGAGACAAGGTCCTGTATGAATGAGGGGTGAAATTACAGCTGAACTTTCTAATTGTGTTAGTACAGGGGAACCTTTAAGAAATAGAGCAAGACCTTTTGTGTTCAGAGGTACCCCCCGCCCTCTCTTTACCAGTTCACTTTATGTTAAGTTCACATTTTTTTCCCCCTACAAAAAAACAGTAAATGTGTGCCTATATATCTCCATGTGTTTACAAAGGATATTTGAAAGGAAGGTCAGAAGTGCTTTGATTCTTGAAGAAAGCCAGCCAGTTTCAGCTACTCAGAACTTTCAAAGTGTATACAAAAACACAAATGCTGGTAACTGTTATTTCAGGCCTCAGGCTTAGACACGATAAATTAACACTGTCCAGATTTCATTTTGGAAGCAGTGCCTACTCCTGCACAGACATTCATATCCTGATGAACTATGGGGCAGCTCAGAGGGGCAATCACCACATCCTCTGTCTGACCCTGACAGTGACTGCTTCCTCCTGCCTCCCACGCTGGGCTGAGCAGATGAGTCTGGGTGTGAACACCAGCCACAGCTATGAAAGCCAAGCCAATGTCAAGTTCAGCTCTGCAAGAGTATTATAGGACCAGAAACTACTTAATCTCATCCTCCTTCCTCTCTGCCCTCTCCCTGTTTCCCTGTGACAGAAGAGGAAGAAAAATCTGATGTTTAGAGTGAGGGTTTCAGAGGTTCCCAGTGCCTTTTAGGAGTGATACTGGTGTCTTTGGGGCTTTGAAGAACCCTACTGTAAAGCTGCTCTGATAAACCACAGTCCTCTCCATGGTCTCATACCAATTTATCACCACTGTTTTAATTGGAATAATTCCTTTTCAATTCTAAGTCTAAACTGTGAACCAGGAGGAAATGCTGAGCTGTAACCAGAAAGAGGCAGTGACATCTTTCCCGTTCCTCTCTCCTCTGTAAATGTTTTTGCTTCTTGTTTGTTGGACAGACATCCTTTCTATTTAACTTGTTGTTGTGGTCTCTGGTTGCTTTGCCAAAAGACTGGAGGAGAGGCATGGACATGAGCAGAACCGAACTCCTTAAAGAGACTATCAAAGAAACTGAACCAATCCCAGAAATCATGGGGTGCAAAAATTCCTCCACTTCTCTTTTCATCTGTACCAGCTTCTGAATCTAGGCTGGTCAGTTATTTCTTGCTTCAATTCATTTTTCACTACAGGATTTAATGACTTAATAGTTGTTTGTAGTGGTAAATTGCTCCACCTTTGGTTGAAAGGAGAGTTCATAATCTCCTGAACCAAATCCCCTCTTTAAACAGCCCAACTCTGTAGCAAAAGTCACTGGCATGTTGTTGTCTGTGTTTGCCATGATTCACTCACCAGGCACTTCATGCAGGGTGGTTTCACAGTGTTCCTGCCCGAGCCTCTGTCACCTCTTGTGCCAGAGGTTGTTACCTCTGGCTGAGCTGGGGCATCTGAGTAGTTAAGGTGTCTGCACAGGTTTAACACAGGTTTTTGGGCTGACATACTGCTGCAAACGTCTGTCTGTGCCTTTGGGTTTCTAACATATCTTTAAATGCCTATGTGTGTGTCTTCCCAAAGACACAGAGGAAGTCTGTGGTAGAGAAGGAACTTGTCCCAGGGGGAGGGACCCTGACCATGCAGAACAATGAGCAGATCTCTATGTCCTCATTCGTGGACTTTTTTGAAGGGAGCTCAAAACATCAGCTAGTAAAAGGAGCATGTGTGAGATGATGTCACCCTGGCTTCAGAGGAAGAGCCCAGGGCTTCACACTGCTCTGTGGCAGCGTGACAAGTCAGGCTTCCAGTGACAGTAATTTACCCTACTGGCCTGGATTTTAATGGATTATGGCTGAAGTTGTTACGGTCCATCTGGATGGAAAACAAACAATCAAATAAGCAGACAAACAGATCTGTAGTTTTAGGAGGCTACCTTAAAATGTCAGCCATCTGCTAGGCAGAGGCTCCATAAATCAAGGTTGCAGGAGGAGGTTAGTGCGCACACGTGTGCGCCTGTGTTCTGCAGGCTTTGCATACTTCTCCAATGACCAGGTTTTTAAGTTGATACTTATTTTGCAGAAGATGCTCCTCGGATTTACGCAGCTGCTGGCAATTAGAGGACTATGCTGGGGAGACTATCAGTCTGTTTCTTTTTTCACTATAGCCAACTGTCTAACCTTGGAAGGTGCTGAATAGCTGCATTTCCCATTGCATTTAATTTTCACTGTAGGTGTTGTATACCTTTGCTAGAGGAATGATATATCTTCAGATCTGTTGTTTAACTCAGTGTCTTCATTAAGGCTGGGTCTGGGGTGGAGTGGATGGAACAACCCTTCCAGGCTGTCTGCTTTCACGCCATTTTTGTTCTCAATGCCCCATTCTCAGAGCAGCTCACTCGTGAGAGCAGTGTGGTATGGTACTTTCAGAGGAATCCCATTGAAGAAAACAGGCCAGCATGAATGAGGGTGAGAGATTCCAGAACTCCCTTTCCTGTGGATAAGGAGATACTGTCTCAAGTTTGCGGTCAGTTACAGAGGCAGTGTTCCCACTGATGCTGAGGTAAACTAGAGCTCCCTAACCAGCTCCCTTGGTGGGATATTCAGGAGAAAGCAAAATCTAGGGTTAGCAAAAAGCTTTGGTTGCTTGCATTCCTTAAAAAACAAATGAGAAGAGCTCTTTTAACATGACTGCTTTTTTTTACATATGACTGCAGAATGTGGTGGTGCTGTGCACAGCCCAGCTTGGTTTGTGCACCCAGCTACTTATCCCTTCACTGCCACTGTGTTGCCATACGGATATAAACCCCCTTGGACCAGCAAAAGGTCATTTAAAACAAAGAGGAAAATGAATAGCATTTGCAGAGCAATAGAGGAAACACCTTTGGAAGCAATTTGCTCCCATTTTGAAAAATGTTGGAGTATCAGCCTCTAAAGTTGCAAATAATACTTTTGTTAGGTTTCAGATGCACACACACAAACAGGTGCAACGTAGGCCCATCTACAGAGCCCACTTCTGTCTGCATGAATATTCCTTCACTCCTCCATCATCACAGCAAATTCTTAAATGCAGGACATAAAATAAAAGTAATTAACAATGTTTATGAGGAAGCATATTGTGTTTAAGTGCACATTGTGGAGAAAAAAAGGCATTAAGATTGTTCAGAGCATAATAGGAAGTGAGGAGGGAGGAAATTGTGTTTGTTGAATGTGTTTATGTGAGGATTACATGCAGTTTATGCAATTCAAGATTTCAGAAGCAGATAAGGTCACTTAAATCAGCCATAAAATTTGTATCTGATTTTTCACACCAAAGGAATAACAAAAAATAGTTTTGTTTTCTCTGGAGGAAAATAGACTGAAGAAGGCATAGGGCCAAATTCTGATCTCACTTTCACTGGTGTTCAGTAAAATTGTTGGAAATATGCTGGATTTACACTGATGTAAGTGAGATTAGAACCTTGCCTGTGGCAGACAGAATGTTGTCTCTGTACATCTAGTATGGTTTGGGGCTGTTTTAATACAAAAACTGTGTTGCTGTAATGTAGTTGAAAAGGTCATGGTGAGCAAATACAGACAAATGTTATATAACAATTTGCAGCTTTAATATAATTTTGCTGATATTTGGCAGAGTTCTTTGGATCACTGTATAATTTTGCTGGTTTAAATGTGTTTCTTATGAACAAGTTATTAACTTAAGAGAAGTAAAAAGCATCCACCGGCTGAGTCTGAAATGAATCAACACCCACATGTCATATCCCTTTCATTTGCTAAGTGGGTGATTGTCTTGTCCGATCTTGTGGATTTAATTTCTGCCAGGATGTGTTTATACTCTTAAAATGAATCTGTCCAAGCAAATCTTCCATTCTGCAGCACAGTCTTAGCTGCCCCTGCATAGCTTATAGGTGATGCATATTTTTTTGGCACAGATGTGGGGCATCCCACAAGATGAGATGAAACAGAGAGGTGGCATCTATGTACCTTCTTCACTGACTGTAGGCCCGTTCTGATGTTTGGGTGCATTTATTCTATTTTACAGGCTAAATCTGAGGTCAGATTCTGTACTGCTGTAAGCCTGACAGAGATCCTTTAATTGCAGTGGATCTGTATCAATTTGCACTGGCTGGGAATTTGGACCCTAAAAGCTTGTGTCAACAAAAGCTTCAGCTGGGGAAAAACCAGTAGAAAAAACTAACGAAGTGAAGCTGTTGCTGTCCAGAGACTTTTCTATTATGTAACCCTAAAGTAGTAGTGTTTCGAGTATAGCCCATTCGGTCATCCTAAACAGAATTAGTACAGTTGGGAAAAGGGGGGAGGTGTGAATGTTTCAAGGAGGTCTTTGAACGTTTCTTCAAATGTTCATTGCATCTAAGATCCCATTTTTTGTGTGCCTTTATTTGCTCCAGAATACTGCTGGACTGCCAACAAAGGAGGGCTTGTCCTCCCAGGAATTTTCTGCATTCCTCTCTGGAGTAGGCATTTTTCTCAGCTACAAAGGCCCTTTGGCAAATTCCCTCTAATCATTGGATTTACCCTGGGCTCTGATAGGTGCCATTCATGAACTTGGTCTGCTGTTTGATGGGGCTGAAGCATTAATGGGATCTTTTCATGATAAACAAAACAGAGTAACATTACTGGAGGAATCACAAAGCTGCTCTTGTAGGGCAATGTGGTTCTTTTTCCCTCTGTTCTCTCTCTGTTCCACTCTGTTCTTTCATTTTTTTTCCTTATCATTTCCTTGCTTTTCTGAACATGCATTCTTTTTTTGTCTCTGGGACATTTTTAGTGGCGGACCTTCCCAGATCTCTTTACCTCAGGAGACAGTGGGCTTGCTCACAGCCTGTGCTTGGCCCCAGGAGGTACAATAAGCCTGTACAAACAGCCCAGCTTTAACATCTTGGTGTTTTCTCCGAGGGTCTTATACACCATCAGAGCAGAGACATCCGTAGATCCTTAATCCCATCTTTCCTCCCATGGGTTTCATTCCCATCAATGGGTTTCACTTCCATCAACGAATGATCAATGTTCGAATGAGGGGAGGGAAAACAAGTTGTAGAAGGACTCACTTTTGTATTGAAATAAAGGCCAAAGTTGCCTCTGCTTTTGAAGTCCATTTGTAATGGTGATTTTGTAGTCTTTTAGACAATATACATGCATTTTGTCACTTTTAAAATGTGGTATATTGTCCTAGAAATGGATATGTTGTAAAAAACAACATACACAGAGGTGATACAGCAGCTTATAAAAAATAAGCTCAGCAACCAAAAATAAAGCAGAACTGTATCTTTGTTTTGAAGCTGTTTCAGCTCTTTGTGGGGTGATGTGACCCAATAAAATGTAAACAATACACTGCTCTTTCTACCGCCATTCCTCTCATTGAAATATCTCACATGCCATCTGATGAAGTATCACACTTGGGTGTGGGTGAGCAGTATAGCTCCTCTTGAGAAAATAAAAATTGCAAGAATTTCTTTTAAAGACCCTTTCCTTTTTAAACTTCTGACTTTGAAAAAAATGCTGCATTTCCAATTGTCAGTTTTAAACCAAGTAATCTTCACATTCACCACTTGTTAAATCATCTATATTTAAAGCTGATAATGGATTGTTTGAGTGAAAATAAACAGCTGGTTTTGTTTCAGAATTTACTGAAGTTGCCCAATCTTTTTTTTCAGAAAAATAATTTGCTGGAATCTTGTTCCCTAAAAGAGTGAATAATCAAACAGAAGGAAAATGGCCACATTTTCTCTCATATGCTGCACATAATTTCTCACACTTATATCCTGCTGAACAGCACTGTGTTTGCAAAGTGTTGGCAGGGAAAACTGCCAACTCACTGCACTGCGAGTATGTGAGAGAGCTTCTTAGACTTAGGTCAACAGGCTACATGTGAAGGCATTGCGGTCAGTAACTTGTCTTTTTGGTACCCTGGAGACCCTCCTTGTGTTTTTCAGATAAGAGCTTTAACCTTAAGCACTTGAGGGGATTGCTTAGGTTGAAGGAAACATAAGATATTTGCTGTAATTAGGCCTAGGTGTGGCTCATCTAGGGAAATCTCACTAAATCTTCCTTTGTTTCTCCCTCAGTCCGTCTGGTTATCCATCTATCCCTCTCCTTTTAAAACTATCAGGGAAGGCAGGGCTTTTCTGATGTACTTGGGAGACAAAAAACGCTCGCGAGCTGACAGTCACTGGAATGGAAAGCCCTCGTAGATCCAGCTGACAGCTCTGAAGGTAGAATGAAGGTGAATGAGAGTACAAGGTTGCATCTTTGGTAAATTAAGGGAAAAACTGACAGTGACTATGGTGCTGTGTAAGCCAACCAGGCTAGGTAGTGTGGACACGTGGTGGGACACCTGCCCTGGTCATGCCACAGCCAGGACCTGTTGGGTGTGTTTCACTATCTTCCAAGTGCTGTGTTTCCACGGCCACCACACCTGTTAGCATGTGCTTGTGGGAATTTGGCAGCTACAAAGAGTTGGGGACTCAAGGCCTTGGCTTGACAAAAATTCAGTCTCCTCAGCTGTAAGGAGGCAGAAGATACAAATGACCTCAAGGCCCCAGAGCCCCTCAGCTCTTCCATATCAGCTTCCAAACCTGAAGTGCAGGATGTTTTATTAACAGTTGCTATAACTATGAACACTTACTTGGCACCAGTCACTGTGGTGTCCAAGGACCTTCGTGCATTTTAGTGAATTAATTAAACATATTACAGCATTTAATGCCCACGGTGGGAGATTCAGCTGCGGGCCATGGGAGCTCAGAGTTGCATGGTTTGAGTGGGACACATGATTAAAGGATGCATAGTCATAATTTCAGTTGTGCACTGACAACTTTATTTTGTATTTGTTCTCTTCTTAAATTCACCTTCCAAAACACTCATTGCCAAAAATACCATAGGGATAATGAAATAATGTGAAAGTAATATGTTCAAAATCACATGTTTCATACCTCCTGAGAATAGCTTGAATGGTATAGAAATTAGAGCTACCTTTAAATAATGGGGTCTTTTTTTCTCAAAGTCTATTGGTAAAAATTAGCTTTGCTCTCCTCAAAGAACTAGTGCTGTAAAATGCTAATCATGGTTTAATTGTGATTCAGTATGTTAATTCCATGTGACAGTCTAAAGGTCTTTGAAGTCTACTTCTTGATTGTGTCTAATAATCTGGGGTTTTATGGTGCTGAACTTTAAGAAATAGGCCTGCAGCTAAACTGATGCAGGAGAAAATAGTTGTGAGGTCACAGTTAACAGTGATTGAAGGTGAAGTCCTTTTAGTGTTCACTTGAAGACTAGAGTCATGAAGGGGTCACTCCAGAGGTCAGTTTCCAACATTTTCTGCAGATCTATTTTCTAGGTATTTGACCAAGAAAGGGTAGGAATAAGTCTTTAAAACTTATTATGGTGAATCAAGTAAAATGCTGTCCTTCTATCAAATATAGGAAATACTGACATGAGGAGGGGGAAGGCTGTGCCTCCTTTGGCCAGTTGGTCTCTTTGAGCTCACTGAAAAAAGGTAACGGACCTTTGTCTCTGCTGAATGGAGTGAACTAGAGATGAGGGTCTGCTGAAGGTCTTCTCCACAGAAAAGCTCTTGAGTGGTCTGATTCCTCCAGGTGAAAAGAACTTGAAAGAGAATATGTGCCCTCTGTGGGAGATAAGATTTACATTGAGGAAAACCTGGCTTTATAGAAAGAGCACAATGACAATTGTCTCCTTAGATCTCAGTGATGATAAAGGGTTGAGGTCTTCTTCAAGGAAGGAACAGATGACAGCGTACATAAGTGCTTGTTTTGGACTTCATTCCAAGTTAAGAAAACAAAAGACATGCAACACTTATTTACCCCCAGAAACGTGTCCCTACTGCTCAATTCTTCCTTCCTGCCCACAGCTGCTGCACAGCTGGGCCATGAGCAGCCCTGTTCCACCATTGACGTGAGTTCATAGCACCACCTCTCCTTTTCCTCTTGGTTGCAGAGGTGTAGTTTGTGAGCAATACCAACTGAAGGTGAGGAGATATTCTCCTGAAAGTGCTCTCTCTGTGTCATGCACAGGGCTGTGATTACAATTATAGCAAAATTTGAGATGCACTGGTGTGGGTTTCAGCTTGGGTAAGAGTTTACTGGAACTGGTTTGGAATTTTTGGACTTCATTTTGTTTTTTTTTCTTCCAGAAACACTGAATTGTTGAATCAAAAATTCCTAAGACGAAAGGTCCATTTCAAGAGATCTCCCATCTCAGTTAAAACCAATGGAATGAGAAATTTCAGTTGATAAATTGAATTGCTCTTTTTGTTTCATGAACCCTTTATGTTTTACTTTTAAAGGACTTCTACTAAACTTTTCTTCCTCAGTCTTTGAAATAGCAGTTGCTGCATCAAGCAACTTCTACTCTGATCCTTAGCCTGACAATTGTCAGATTGCAAGGCAAATTCACTCCAGTTTCATGTCAGCTGCACATCCTCTGTCCAGGTTATTCTGGAGGAGCCAGAGCTGTAGCTGGAAAGCTCTTTGATATCATTGTAGTCTCTTCTAACTTCAGGAGCTGTCTTTTCAGCCCCAGCTGCTTGGCAGGCAAGCCAGTGTGGTGGCCAGAAAAGAGACATGGTATTGTTAATATCATGGTGACTGTTGTAGATGCACCTTGTGCAAAAATCATGCAACCTGTCAAGTCCATTTCAGTGTGTAGAAGGAAACACACTGAAATGGACTGATGGACTGAAAAGCTCTCACAAAGCAAGGAAAAACGTTCTTTTTGTGCTAAATTCTGCACAAGATCTTCCAGAAAGATAGTATAGCTTCTTGTAGAGAGTTTTAATAACCTCATAAAACTGACAGGAGATTCATTCTTCACGTTCTGCCAGAGGACCAAAACTTGGCTCCTCACCCTTTGTGTTTTCAGTTCCTGTGTGCACGTGAGGTATACATGAAGAATGAAAGCAATTGATCATAGGAACAGCTTGCTTATGGGATGTGATGAATTCTTCAAGACTTGCAGTCTTTAAATCACAGTTGGATGCTTTTCTAAAAGATATGCAATATTTCAACCTGAAATTATGTTGATGCAAGAATTGCTGTGGACTTGCGCTGTGGAAAAGGTCAGAGTAGGTAATAGCAATGTTACTTTCTGGTCTTAGTGGTGTCTGTTGGGTGTGTTTGGGGATCTGTTAATCACTACGACATGTACACTGCCTCAGTTCAGTGTTTTATTCAGTTTGGTGTTACCTTTGTTACCAAAAATCAGTAAAAAAAACAAACTCTTTAACACCAATGTAGTATTAAGAATCAAGGATTCTTTATTCAGCCAGATGCACCTGGCAGCACCATGAAGATTGTTCACATTGCTGTAGCAGCAAAAATTATCTGAAAACAAAGCGTCTTCCTTTCCAGACCTGGGTTCTGGCAAGAACTGATTGCCTGGGTACAGAGAAGGTGAGGTCAGTGGAGGAAAGAGGCCAGGCTGTCCTAGCTGGCCGCTGCTGGTGGAGGACCCCACAGAGTTAAGCTGTAGGAAGATGTCCCCACTGCGCTCCAGCTGTGCTGGTGGAAGAGATCACTGCCCTCGGTGCTCGTCCCAGCTGGAGGTTACTGACCTTGCCCAGCTGCAGCCAGGTGCTGTCTGTGAGCGCTTCCTAATCTGCTTCAAGCAAAATCAGCCAGATTAGTTCAGTCAGTGCAAATGGTTGATCAGAGCAAACCCGGCCACTTTTGTCTGAAGTGGTGGGAGGACGTGCCACAACACATGCTGGTGGCAGAGCTCTGAGAGGGGCGGCTCTCACATTCTCAGCTGGAAACAGTGCTGTCTTGCGGGAAAAGTATGCATGTCCTCGGATTCAAGGCTGGCTCTCACCTTCCCGCTCCACTGCTCACTTCCCATCTTGAAGACTGTCTCATCAGGAAGAGATTATTAGGCTTCCCTTATTCCATATCTAATTATCCCATAGCATGAGGTCTTTTGTTGCCATATTTGCACACGCTCAGCCCCTACCTGAATTCCAGTGTAATTGTCTTGACTGCACCGCTACCATATCAAGCCCAGGTTACAGGCACATCCTTTTGAGAAAGATTTGTTTTATTTACTCATCTAGGAAACAGAAGTTCACATCCTGTGAGTTGTACTAGCCTTGTTTTTCCTGCTCATTTCTCGTATTACTCTGCCACTACTGCAAAAATCTGTTTAACTTTGTGAGCTCCTGACAAGCAATAATTGCATTATCAGCTCTCTCAAGTTATCAGTGAACCTAAAAAGCAGTGTCTTTTCATGAACCCGTATGCCTTGCAGCCTCAGTGTTTGCAAAGCAGCACAGATGAAGGAGATTGCTGGGGCTGGCATCAGTACAGACTTGTGCTGAGACCAGCCTCATTTAGTGCAACTTTATTACCTGTGGAATTTAAAAAGGATGTTCAGTGTAGCATGTCCCACAGGCAGGAAGCAAACTAAGGCTTGTTTTTAACGCTGGTTAATATCCAAGTATTTTGTTTTACAGGAAGTGCTAATTTTTGTTTAATCTTTTCAACAGCTACTGAGCCAAAGGCAGCTGTAGTCATAACTTCAGCAAAGAGGCTGGGGTCTTGTGTAGCCAGCAGGGATATTCTAGGTTTAAAGGAGTGTAATCTGGTCAAATGAAGAGGCAGTCTAGTCTAGCGTTGGTAGTTTCTGTTGATTTGAAGAAGATGCCTCAGTTTATAAATCCTTCCATTTTGTGGGAGGAATTTGAGGATGACAGTTGTTGAGAACTGACAGCACTCAGTCCACACTGGTTTAATTTTATTCTGAGCATAATGTTGGTTGACATGTGATGAGATCAGGGTTTCTATTAGATGCCAGCTGAATTTATTACCCCTGCTGTTCGGTAGAAGTCCTGTCAATGTTTCTATTATAAACTTTGTTTATTAGTAATAACTCAGCCATAAAAATTCTCTCTAGATTGAAATGTAGAGAGCAAGTTCTCATTTGGGATCCAAGAACATTTCTCTTTTCCCTAAGTTTTGAAGGAAATTGTGTTGGCTATGGTTTTGTTAGAATAAGATAAAAGGATTTGGGGCATATTTTACATTTCCTTCACTAAAACGGAAGCAAACATTTTATAAGCAATCATGTTCTTTACTGTTTTTTATATATAACAAAATTAAGGAATCAGACAGTAAAAAGATTTTGTGTACAATTTAACTAGCTATCCACATGTGAAAATATGGCATAATTCCCCATCTCCTCAGCAAAAAGATTCTGTTTTACAGTCGGCAGTGACGGTATAGGGATTGTTACTGCCCTGGTTTCATCTGGGATGCAGTTAATTTTCTTCCTAGTAGCTGGTACAGTGCTGCTTTCCAGTTTAGTATGAGAATAATGTTGATAATATACTAGTGTTCTAGCTATTTCTGAGCAGTGCCTACATTAAGTCAAGGACTTTTCAGCTTTCCATGCTCTGTCGGTGAGGAGGTGCACAAGAAGCCAGAGGGAGCATGGCCAGGACAGGTGACCTGAACTGGTCAAAGGAATATTCCATACCATAGAATGTCTTGTTCAGTATATAAGCTGGGGGGAAATTGGACAAGCAGAGCTGATCACTGCTGGGGGACTGGCTGGGCACTGCTCAATGGGTGGTGAGAAATTGCATTGTCCATCACTTG
Source organism: Trochalopteron elliotii (assembly GCA_024734555.1). NCBI lineage: Eukaryota > Metazoa > Chordata > Aves > Passeriformes > Leiothrichidae > Trochalopteron > Trochalopteron elliotii. The sequence goes on along the minus strand of JANPWX010000699.1, from coordinate 8,127,955 downwards.
TCTTTTTGGTGGACGTTTATTTCTCTCTCTTTGTTGTCCCCCTTTTCATTGCAATTATTATTATAAAATTATTGTTATTGTTGTCATTGATGATATTGTTATTATTATTCTCTTCCTATTTCAACCCATGGGGTTTATCTGCTTTCGCCTCCCCATTCTACTGGGATTAGGGTGTGTGAGGGAGTGGCTGTAATTTCTGATGTGTTAAAGCACCACGGTTACACTCTGCAAGTAACATGAAGGCATCCCCTTATAAAAAAAATACATGTACAATACATTTTTAGATCATGGATTCACAAATCTAGTGTCCTGTATATAGTAGTCAACACCAGAAACGGACGCAAACATTCTCCTAGTAGATAGTCATTAACACAGGAAGACTGCAAGGGAAGATTCAGTTTGGTTTATAGGCCCTGTAATGCTTGTCAGATGCCTTGAAAAACAAAGATGAAGATGTTAAATGACACTAATCCACTTTTTTGTTTCTCTCCATTCTCCTTTAGTTTCTATAGCTACTTTGGATAACTTGATGTAAATAAATAACCCACACTATGATGATGCCCCCACAGACACCTCATACAGCCCCCACAGATCACTCTAGCTGTAGGGCACTTGGGGACTGCTGTGGTGATATGGTCTAAACCCTGAAGCACACCAATATACTGGTGCCCAGACTATTTGTGAGCAAACAAATCAGATGGTTTAATATGAGGTAACCTCTTCTTTGCTTAGGTGGTGAGAGGATAAAAGCAGGACTGTCAGGAGTCCAAGTAAGAGAAGTGTCCATTCATGGACCTGCAGGCCATGTTGAAAGCCAAATCTGTAGAGATTGAGAAAGATATAGGTTTCAGGAGTGGAGGCACAGAGAGGTGAGCTGTTACAGCAGAGTATGAAACTTCGTTATCTTCTGACAAGGAGTATTTCTGTTGAAATATTCTCAGAAAATAGTGTTTCAGGTGAAAATTAAATTTTGAGCTGAAACTACTTGGTCACTTCAGAAGATATTTTCTTCATGGAAAAACCCAAAAGGTAACACTTTATGGTCCATGCTGGGCTAATATATCAATAATCAGTTTTCCTATGGAAAGGTGATGTTACCTCTCCTTCAGTGAGAGGAAACGTCTGTGGAAGTGTGTGTGGAGCAGGGGGAGGAGACAGAGGTGCATGTGCATTTTCCAGCTTTATTGAACTGCCCATGACCTGAACCAAATCCAAATTGTTCAGTGGTGTACTGAGATACTGAGCACTAACCTATTCACAAGAATGAGGCAGAGGGCAGGAAGGAGGTACTCACAGAGATACCACACTCATGTGAACCTTGCAGGCCAACTGTTGAACTGGTGTAAATTGGTCTGGCTCCAGTGACCTGGAGCTATGCTAAGTATGCATTAGGGGGTACAATGCATTCAAGCATATCTTGCTTTGTTTGCATTCATTCAGAAATTGTGCTAGTATCCAAAGTATGACATGAGCATATGTATTAGAGTTTAAAAATATAAATCTGGATGATTTTAAATGTGCTGGGTTTTTTTTTTACTTTGCATTAGTTAGTTATGACACTGGAAAGTACAAATTAGCATGGATCCCAAGGAAGTGTTTGATCTAAAATAAGGAAAATTCATTTAAAGGGGAATTGTTTCAGGGGCTGATTGTTATTTATTTTATTAAGCGCATAGGGGTTGTTTGGATTTGTGTTCTGCCTATAATTCTAATGTTTGGAGCAGAGCTGGTGGGAAAATTGTACCAGCAATTTATGAAAGGTGATACTGTGTCAACAGATAGGCAATGGGTTAGGCCATGTGACAGTAATCTTCCATGGCATTCAGAGCATTCAGACCATATGCTTTAAAACATCAGCAAAATACATGTCAGAACCACTTCCTCTCCATGCCCCCCTCCCCAGGACCACAGTGGGGGGACACGAAGGAGTGGAGCTGGGGGGCTGCTTTGCAGTCCTCAGCACTGGGGTGCTCTCTAGAAAGGAAATGGGCTTGAGGAGGGTGGAGTGGAGTTGCAGGGCCTTCTCCCAAATGAATGAATGAATGAAATTGAAACACATGAAGAGGTGGTGAATGGACAGGGCAGCAGCCATGTGACATTAGCAGGACCTGGTGGACTGCTGTGAGGTTTGCTCATGAATATTTAGTGCCAGCTCTTTGGAGGGTCTTTTTGCAATGCACTCATGGAAATAAATGGTAGAAGCATGGCCATTGGTTATTGTTTGTACTTCTGCTTTTCTGCGCTGTCCTGGTTTTCATCTATAGGTTGTAAGAGCCTTTGAGAAACACTGCTTGTCTTAGTGTATACAGTTTGCAGAGGGAATAAATGCTAAAGAATGTTAGAGAAATCTTTTTGTCTTTGGAGGCTAGCATTAGAGAAAGACTATTTTTCAACTCAGTTAAACTTCATTGTCAAGACATCCCATCTCTACCTGCTGCTTCTGCTCAGTGAATGCAGGGCTTGCAAACACAAACTCAAGTCACAAAATTCAAGAGAATAATCTGGGATTTCCAACAACATACAGCCTGGGGAATCGTGGGAAACCTCCTTTGTACTTCCTAGGCTCAGTCTGGAAAACTGAAAGTTCAGACAGGAGGAAGCACCTCAAACCACAAATAAACTGTTCTATCCATTTGAAGGTAATGGGCCAAAACCTGGTGTTTTTACTCAGGCAGAACTCTCACTGAAGTCATTAGCCAGTTTGTCTGAGGAAGGGCAGAAGGTCTTGCTCTGGTGTTATATATTAGGACCAGCATTTCTGAACCTCCCACTGGTAGTTTTCATCTGCCCAAAAACCAGACTTCTTCGGAAGGGAGCAACACTGGAGTCCTGTGTGGGGGCTATAAAATGGTTTACATTCTGTATTAATATTGATTTTGCAATCATAAAAGGAACATAAATGTTTTAAAATTAAACATTTTTCTGTTTAAATATTAAACATTGGGATTTGTCTTCTGATTTTTACATAAGGCCTGAAGGTGACTGTCAGCTAGTTTGCATTCATTTCTTGCTATCTCTTTTAAGGCAGCTTTTTAGTAGCACAGAAGATTCCAGGCAGGAGAAGGTACCAAATAGCTAATTGTATTCACAAGGGTTATTTTCAAATGTGCATCACTGTTTATTCCTGTTGAGAGGTGTTCCTCACCTTTTGAACTTTCTGACTGGCAGCCCAGGTCATCCAAAGTGTCATGCAGATTGGTATTTCTGAGTTCAGCATAGCACAGAGGGGAGTAACCCACTCAGACCTCCTTGAAAGTTCAGTGACAGCTTCCTTAATTGAATAAGAGGTGATTCAGTGTTTTATGAACATCCCTCAACACAGTCATAAGTTTTATCAGTACCAAGTTTTAAAAGACAGCCCTTGTACAAACAACCTCTGAATCAGTGCCAGCTCACAGCTCACTTCTGTCAGCAAGACCTCACCACTGATACTGTCTGCTGCATCCAAATACATGGGCAGGGCTCCCTGGGAGGGGGGACTTCTCAACTGGTTTGTGAAAGCCCTCATATCTGGAAAAGGAAATGGTGACTTTATGCCTCTTTACATTTTTCTCTTCTTGGGCAAGAGGAGCAAACCAATCTCCTGCAAGTTTGGAAAGCTTTGGAGCTGCTTGTGCCAGTGCCGCACTGGTGGCTTGGACCTGCTGGTGTAGTGGCAGCTTTCAGTCTTGCCCCTGCACCTGGATTACTCCTGGCACTGCGTAACACCAAGCTCCACAGCAGCAGGGTAGCTTGGCCATGACAGTGCAGCTTCCCAGAATGAGTGGGGCTGGTCAGTTGACTCAGGGAAGCAGGTGGTGAGTGCAGTCCTACTTACTTTGTGCTTCATCTGTGTCCTTCTATGCAACCAGCCGAAAAGAAAGTTTCCTTTCAACCAGCCAGTAATACTCGCTGCCCTCCCTCAGCAGTCTCCAGTGCGGCTGCTTGTAATAGAGATATGTCATGAAACACTTATGACACAAAAAATTGCTTCAAAGCATTCCTCCTAGAAGTGAATTTTCTGGGATATATTTGGTCAGCTGAGAAGACGCAAACTGTGCAAGAAAGTTCCCACAGTCACGCTTCCTCCTGAACCATAAAGTAGGATTTGGACAGACCTCCACAAATAAAGCCATTTTTAGGGATATTTCTGCAGTTGCCTCATGCTCACTGTTAGGTGCTTTTCTGCATGGTGGAGCAATTGCCTTGGGACAAGTGATGAGCAGTTGTGAATAAGCCTCTGCCACCAACGTTTCAAGCAGCACATGCTTCCTGACACGTGCATGAAGGGATGTAATGTGCAGCCTCACTGCTCACTACCCCAGCTGTTGCTCCTCAGAGCAGGTGCTGCTATGCTCTGCCAGGCATGGCTCTTCCCCACCAGTGTAAGCTTGGGAGGAGAAAACAAAACAGCCAAACATAAGTTTGATGTGGTGAGAAGTAGGCTACTAAAGCTGAATGCACTCCATATTGTGTAGAAATGCATCAGAAATGTGTAGGATTGCAGCTTCCCTCTAACAGGTCTCCTCCTTCGTGCCCAGCCTCATGGTTGTGCTGAGAATGCTAAGGGAATGAAATTACTGGGGTTTGTATTGGTGATCACCTCAAAACCTCTAACTGGGGGAAAAGGTACTGAAAGGCTGAAGTTTTTGGGGGGATATTTGCTACAGCTGTTGTAAATGTGGCAAGGCTTGCAAGCATCTAACTGGGGGGCTTTCCTTCCTCTGCTGATGGTCCCAAAATACGACAATTCTCACACCCAGTGAATAAAAGGGTAGATGGAAGACATCAAACTCCCTGCAGAAACCATCCTCAAGCATCCTGTATTCCTTTAGAGGAATAAATCTTCTGCCTGCATCTAGCACCCCATTCTTCAGTGCTGTTCGTAGAGGAGGGAAACCTAGGCAGCAGCCCCACTAAAAAGGAGAGCTGGCACAGCAGGGGCAGACTGGTGGAACAGCTGAATTTCTCTCAGACTCCAGAGGAGGTGACAGGGAGGGCTGCCTGTGAGGCACACATCTTTCAGCAGTGAGTTGTTTGTCTTCTCACTCTTGATTGTTAATGACCATGGAAAGCTAGTGGGAGGTCAGCCAGGACACCCGTTCTCTCTCTTGCTTTCAGGGATCCAAAGACTTTAGGATAATGAAATAAATATTAGGTTGTCAGTCCAAAATAATAACACTTTGCGAAGTGGAAATGCAAATTTCCTGCAATATCCCTGAATAGCAGGTGGTATTTCCTGAGGTGTTGTTTCTGACCTACAGGGGAATTGATATTATGAACTGACTGAGGAAAATGATTATGGTATCAAGCTCCAGCCATTAAGTAACACAATGAGAGCATAGTAAACTAAATAAAGGAACAAGCAAAAGAAGGCTTGGATTTTGTATATTTCTTGCTGGGTTTTTTCCTAATGCTGTAGGTGCTGAGTGTGGTTAAGATGCAGAAACACCCTTTTTATAGAAGATGCAGCAGCAGAATGGAAATAGGAGAAAACGTTTAAATTCAGTTTCTTTTAAGGGCATAAGGAAATAATATGTAATCATTCATAGCATTAGTATTATTAAAGAAGTAAAAAATAGCTGAGTGTTGAATTAACTAATACTTCCTATATGTCCAGCAAGCCAGACAGACATTTACTCAACCTTCTAACATGAGATCAGGAACAAACATGCCTGTGTTTCTGCTAACTAGATTTTTCTTTGAATATGGGACAATCCGTTACTGTCAGTGAAAACTCACCATTTGGTTTCTGATTTCATATAAAGGAGACAATCTATTAGGTTTGCTGGTCTACACTTCATGTAGTGTCATTTGTATCTCATTTGAGTAAAATCCATTTAAAATGATCTTCTGTATGTAATGTTGTTTTCTCAAGTGTGTTCAAAACCAGCACCTACCTAAAGCAAAAACTGATAACTGATTTTAAATTGATCCTGAACATGCGTTGCAGCTATACACTATATACTATACTACACTACACTATATATAACTTTATAGCTGAAAGACATATATATTGGCTCACAGACCTCCAGGACATATTTTCTAATGCCACAGCCCTACGCTCTCCCACATGGAGCTGCTCATGTTACCAGCCCAATGGATTTGAGCTCAGTCCACTTTTCTAAGATTGTTCAAACAAATTTGAGATTTCTAGTTTTGTGTATCTGATCTTGGTGGATTTTATGTCAACTTTTTCAGTTTCTCTTGTTCATAACTTACTGTTTGATTTCTCTGTAACTCTTGTGTGGATATTCCTGCAGAACAGAAGCAGTGTGCTGTTTTCTCTGTACACCAGGGGTGTGAATGGGGATGTATGTGTTCTCTGGGCTATCAGATTATACAGCCTAACTGAGAAGCAAAGTAAATACCTCCAGGGATCCCTAGCTGTTGGGATCCTCCTTTGTTTCTGATTCACTTAGAAAGAATGATTTTGCATGATATTCAAGAAAGTTGGCTATTCTGCTTTTCATCAGACATCTGATCTGGTGTCTGACAGTTGGTCCAAGCACAATCATCATGTGATGGGATCAATATGGGTGTGAAAGGTTTGTCCTCATGTATTAAGTCGTAGTTAGAGTTGAGCATAGAGCCCTTGAGTACCTCTGTGAGGGAGCATTCAACCAATCCCAAGAGTTGGGCCCATCACACTTAGGAGTAAGGTGATGGAGGACACTGATGCTTCTAAGAACCACATGGAACTTTCTTATTGGGTGGGTTGCCCCTGAGGTACAGGATGTTTATTAACAATATCCCAGTGTGGAGATCTCATGAGAATTCTGGCGTTCTTGTCAGTCAGGAAGCTGTCTGAAACTGTGATGATGCATCTGGAAGACTCATGAAATCATCTGTTTTGGACTTGCAAACCAGTTTACAGTCAGCAAAGGATTGTCTTTTCAATAGAGAATAAATTTTACAAAAAGAAAATACCCCCCACCCGCCCAGTATTTGCTAAGTAAAATAGAGCTAGACTAGATCACTTCCATGAACTATGTATTTGCTTATCTGTGAAAGAAAAAACTGTAATAGAGGACAATTCCACAGTGCAGAATGAGGAAAATAACCACAAGTTGCCAAGGGCACTTGTCAGCAAGGGCAGGCAGAAATTAAAGTGAAAAAATGTGGCTGGAAAGGCCAGGCATTTATTATGTAAATGCATCTAAATTAGCCCCAAAGACAGACGTTCCTGAGAGGTGATGAAAGGCAAAGTGGCATGGGCAACTCCTTATCCCATCACTGTCTCCCACCCTTTTTAAGTGCTTGTATAATGAACAGTGAATATCCTGGCTGTCCTGTTTCCAGTGCCTACAGCCAAAAAGTTGAAGCAGACCCTCTCCTGCAAAGTTTGCCGTGCTGAGAGATGGCTGGAGTTCTTCAGGAAGAGCACATGCTCCTGTGGATCCTTCTGTCACTGGCCTTGCAGGTGGGGTGGAATCCTCCACTCTCCAGGGCAGTGCAGTCCCAAAGCCTTTGCATTTCTGTTGACCATTTTTGTGATCTGAGAAGATGAAGCATTACCATAAAGCCTACAAAAATGCATCTGATCCTAAAATCTGAAAAACCCACTGGTACCTAAGATTCTTTCTAACCAAACTTCCCAATTGCTCTCTTTAAAAACACCACAAAACCCTCAAAATATGTCAGTAATGCACACACTTCCAGAGCATAGAAGAAGCCCAAAGTATGACAACAATACAGCCATCTAGTAAGCTTGGTGGACAAAAAGAAGTATGAACAATGTGTTTCTGTTTTTCCTCTCAGTTTCTTGCATATAAATGGCCGTGCAGAGACCTTGTTCCCATTTGTGTGTAAGCAGAAAAGAGGGTATGTGCTTGGTCCCACTCTTTCTTGCCATCTGTCCTTCTCCCTTTTCATTCCTTCATTCCATCCCTTTGCATCTTTCCCACTATGCAACCCAACCAAAACTTCCCAGCACTGTTCTCTACTAGCCAAAGATTTCCAGAAGCTCCTAGGTGGGCGCATGATGGCACAAGCAATACTGTTGTTTCCTCACCCCTCCTCCAGTTGTTGTCCTTCCTTTGCTGGTGACCTCTTTGCTAATCACGGGGATGGCCTGAGAGAGCAGTGGGCTCACAGCAACCTCTGGTGCCCATGGAGCTTGCCTTAAGGCACACCATCATATTCCCAGAGTCCTTTCTCAAGAGCAAGTCTTGCTTGTGATTGGGCAGTCACAGCCATGGAACGTAGGGATACTTAGATGCCTGGCAGCAGCCTGCTGACTACCAGCAGAAGGACCTTGCTCCACACCATCACCCTTAACTGTCAATATCTAGAGTATCAGAGTATCCTTGGCCACATCCCTGCCAATGTTAGAATGAACTTTCAGCTGCTGGTAAGTGATCTAGTGCTGATATAATACCTGATCTCACAGAGGTGGATTATGTTCAGCTGCAAAACAAGCTCCTATCTACCCAGCACACCTAATTCCCAGAAAGGGTATGCCTCTCTGTGCCAACTACAGCAGCAGTTGGAGGCCAGCTCTCCTTCTCCTTCTTTCATCCAGCAAGCTGCTTTCACCTCTGCTGCCAGGACCACCTAGCCACAGATACTACCAACTGGTATATTTTTGGCATGTCCCAAACCACAGAGGTTCCAAGCACAATAAAATGTAACTAATTGGAAGATGGAAGCATTTAGCTCTTTCAGTAGACTCTGGAAATAAGGGCAGAATTCAGAATTTAGCCAAGGAGAGAATTCAGCTATGTTTTTTGAGCATGAAAAATTAGGTTTTGTCACTTCAGCAACAGAAACAACAAATTACGGGAGAGTTTTGAGAAACTGAGAACCAATATCCATCAGTCCTATTCTCTGAAACGACCTGCATTTGCTAAAATGTTCACAAGCCCACCCTAGCAGCCCTGACATGTAAAAGCAGGCTGCTTTCCAAGTGACGGATGGAACTCTGTGAGCAAGGAAACCAGGTTAAGCTTTACAAGGCAGTGGGGCTGTAGTAGGGTGCTCCAGGCGCTGCATTCTTGATGTGGTGTCAGGTTTCAGTACTATTATGAAAAAATCTGCAGGGGATTTGCATGCATACCTTACACACATACCTTTGATGTTCACATTGTTAGACCCAAGCAACAAATAGGATCTTTAGGTCACATGTAGCTTCCAAAATGCTATTAAATAACTATGGCTAGACAGTCAGGTAATTGTCCTGTAAAATACAGTCAAATTCTTCTCTCCTTGATTGGGTTAAATTCAGAGTCTCTTCAGGGATGTAAATAGAACAACTCCAAAATTACACCAGGATTATAAAGAGCAGAATCTCTTTCTTCTTCCCTCTCTTCCCCTTTTTTCACTCTCTTTCAGACTAAGGGAAGCATATGTACTCAAACACTATTCATATTTCTGCTGCTGTTGAGAGGCTGACAATAGGATATTGACAATAGGATAGGTGTTGAGTTTGCAATCATTTATTAAATTATTTATAATTTTTTTATCTAGCTAGGTAAAAAAAAAGCAGTTTGCTACTGTCTTTTAAAATACATTCCTGTGTTGCATGGATTTCACAATGATGCATGTGATGAAATTGCTGTTAATAAGTAAAATCACACCAGAAATGCAATGGAATGGTGGGGGTTTTTTCTGCTTTGCAAGAAGGACCTAGAAATCATGCCCTTGGACATAATGAAAGTAAATTCCATTTAAAAATAAGAATATGAACTGAGTTCAGTATTTAACATACCATACACCAGAATGATCCCAAAATATATCAAGCCGGGAAGTGGATTCATTGCAACAACTTGCCACCAAGCCCCTGGTATATTTCAAGTACGTGAAAAATGTATTTTATTTCAGACACTGACTTCTTTATGAAATTATGCCAGAATGTCAACAGTCTCTGCTTGGACTCTGAGAGACACTCTTAGCAGCATCAGTGTCCTGGAGGCAGTAATAATTATCAAATCTATTCGATAGACAGACAGCTATCAGACATCTGTATATCCCAGACATACAAAAACATCCCCAGCCAACCATGTGGCTACCAATGGATCTATTCAGACAAAGAAGTTCAAGAGAAATGCCTCAGGCCAGATCCTCCGCTGCAGAAAATCAACCAGGCACAGGCGATTTGCCTTCCTTGCCCTGTGTGCTTTTTCTTTGGAGGAAAGCCCTGCCCAGCCGTCAGAGGGCAATGGGAGGTCAGGGAGGCAATGGGTTGAATGGGAAGGGGAAGCTCCTGCAGGAGCTGAGGGCTGTGCCTGGGGCTGACGATATAAGTTCTGTACAAGATGCTTTATATCCCTGAAGGAGAAGAAATGGCTGTGCAAAAATGGCTGCCTAAGATCTCTTGTGTCCTTACTCCAGTTTGTGCAGATGAGGGGGCAGATAGCTCTTCCTCACAGTACCTAGTGCTGTGTCTGTGCTCAGTGAGCTGAGCAGTGCCTGAGCACAGACAGCCTCAAGCACTGCCCTGCAGTTGTCGGTGCTGTGCAGCTGGAAGCTTGCTTTCCTCCACCATCTTGTCCTCTGCCACGTAACAGATGTGGTTAAGGAAGTAGCACAACCCAGAACTCTTCCTTCTAGGCAGTCTGGAAGAAAGGTAGTATAGATACAAGCCAGTCAGAGATCCTGGACTGGATTGTTTTCTCTTGTTGGTGAAGTCTGAAGATTTTCTAGGCTGATGACACTGTCCTGCACCTTCCTTCCCACAGTGCCCACTCTGATGTTGTCCTGTTCTGGCTGAGATGTGTCTCACTAAAGCAAGCACAAATCTCTGGAGGCAGCAGCTCTTGTAGTATGCAACGCTAAACTGAAGAGACGTGCCACAGACTGCCACTGGGAAATACCCAAGGGAGGTCACAGACTGCTTGGCTCAAATCTCACAACTTTCAAGGGAGCTTGAATGGCTGCCTGTCCAGAGTGGTGAAGGTGCCTGAGAGCCAAGGGAAGTGCATACTGTATTTTCATCAGTATTTTCTTTCTTGAGAAGAAGTACAGGTCCAGGCTGTGGTGTGGCCACTGCATTATCACCATGATGGGGGTGTATAGCCAGGGACAGAGTTACCACCTGGTATTGCTGGGACGGTGCTGTAGTCCCAGGTCAGCCCAGCAGAGCAATTTATCTTTTGTTTTCAGTCACTGCCACTTGAGTTTTTTGTCCATTCCTGTTTCTAGGCTTGGACTTGTTGTTAGCTTTCATAGGCCTGGAAATTAATTTGACTGTTTGTATCTAAGTCTCCATTGTGGCAAATGGGCTGTGCGTATTTCCGTTTTCTAAATGACACAAGGACACTGTTAGTGAATGGGTTGATGTCTTTGTGACGTCAAAATTGAGGAGTGTACATCAGAGGCCATAAAGGGAAATGTTGCCTGACAACAGTTACATTTTGAGCAAAACCACTGAAGTTTAGAGTTCACTTTCCAAACAGCAGTGGATTTTGCAGCAGGTTGGCTTGTTTGGGACTTCCCTATGCTATTTACTCTGTAACTTCACTGGAGATCAGTGCCAAGGTCAAGAGTATTCGGGAGCTCCTGGCAGTCAGGTCCAGAGATGAGTTCACTGCTGACAGTCCTGCAGCTCTGATCAACTCCACACAGTGTTTCCAGTGGGAATGACCTCTGCAGCAGAAACTGCCCTGGGTTTTTGGTCCATATGGCCGGAGTTGCCTGAGCAAGAAGAGGGAGAAGACTCTGAAAGCGAAGGTGGAACCCAATTGTAATGTGATGCAGTGCTTTCCACCTCTAGGTCATCAATTCAAATCTAGCCTGTTTAGCAGTGACCAAAAATCATTTCCACGTGGGCCAAGAGAAATGCATGGTGAACACGGAAGTTGCTGTATCCAAACAGACAAGATAGTCTGGAGATAGACAGTAGCACAATAGTTATTTGTCTGGACAGGTCTGCAAGGTATAAAGATAAGTAGTTTCTGATCAGTTTATCCCTGAATAATGAGGGCTCGATTTCTTTGCAAATAACTTAAAATTTATATTTCTGTCTACTAAAATGTAAGATTTTTTTCTTTGTGCTATAGCTAAGAATGACTGAAACCTCCCCTCTGGCTTTCTCAATAGTCTGTCTGTGTAGGGAGTTATAAATAGACAGACACATATGACGTTTGCCAGACAAAAGAGCCAGCTCATGTTTCCTTAAGTGTATGTCAAGGAAACCTCAATGCTGAACTGTGTGCTAGTATTATTCTGAAAGACAGAAAATGCTTCTTAATATTTTAGCAGCAAAATGCACAGGGTGCCAAGCCAAACTTAAGCAAAATGCATCAGGAAAGCTTATCAAGTGTGTGACAGATGATAATGAAGTAACAGGGAAACCCCACAGGGCAGCAGTGACTCTGAAGAAGAGCAGTCAGCAACAGCAGATCCCTCTGCTGACTAGCTGTATTGATTTTAGATGAGAACACCAATTTAAACTTTGCTTATTATATTGAAACATAACAACATTTGCTTATTATATTGAAAGATACAAGGTCCATTAAATGGATATTTCATAAGCTGCACGGCCTTAAATATTTTATGGAAATGCAACCAATACTGACCGAAACATTATAAAAATTAATAACATCTATGAAGAACACAACTAACTGCTACTGTGCTTTGAATTTTGATTATATCCTTGATAAACTCACTGGAATATTGTTGTGCTTGAACTAACAGTTTTGCTAGCAGATTAATGAAGATGATGGATTTTCCCATCCTGTTCTGTACAAACATTAAATTTGTACTTGTCAAGATCTGTAATGGCGGGAGTAAGGTTGGGTCAAAGCAACTGAGAAATAATGGATTATATGAGCATAAAAGAAAACAGAATTGGACTTTTAAATACATTTCTTTCACTGTTTTATTCCTCTCAGAACATAAAACCATTCCAAATGAAGCAGCCTACAGATATTTTGTAGTGAAGGTAGCTTTCTGTAAACAAAATATATGAAATCCTAACTGTGGTGAAGTCAGTTTCTTGACTTCCGTTGGATATATACATATGTAACTGGATATGTGTGCCACTGCCTGAATTTTAAGACTACCAAAAGAGTCGTTTGAAGCAGTGTGCTTTGAATTTGCCAAATTAAATATAAAAATTTTATGCCCGTCAAATAACTATTAAGAGTCACTCTGTGTGCTTGAAAAACCCTGATGCTCTCTGCTCTCCCCAACAAGTGAAATAGAAATACTCTTTATCATCGACTAACTGGTGCAGCTTCTGACATGTTGCAGACTTTTCCAGCATCAGTCAGGGAAGGTCAGTTCAAAAGCTAATAAATATTTTTGCAATTATTTGACTTTGTATTAAAAACCCAGAGGAGTGCCAAGTAGGATAGAAAATAAAGAATAGTTTTATGGATTTTGCCAGAATTCTCCACAGATTACTATTAGCCTCATGTATGAGACTGCACAGAGAGCTGTGAAATCTCCTTTGAACTCTAAGGGCCAGATGGTTTTGCTGTTAGATTCTAATGACCCACAGCAGTGTGCATACACAGACACTACGGTTGCCAGTTGACTGCAAACATGTGATGGAGGCAGGAGAATTCATGACCTGTGCTTCCAAAACACAAGTCCCCTCACTACTGAAGGGATAAAAAAGCAGTTCTGCTGCTGCCTCAAAAGGGAGATTATTACTAAAGCAAGCCACGAGCATACCTGGACCTGAGGAGTGAAAGGCAGACATCGTACCATGCAGTTTCAGGAAGATTTCTGCTGATGATCAGGAAGCTGCAAGTGGAAGGTGAGGGTTTCCTGGCAGGCTGTGTGAGCCCCTGGTCCTGGCACTATATCATTCTGTGCTGGAAGAGGGAGAGAAAGCTGGACTCAAACCGATTAAAGCTGTAGGACAGAATGGTAGTTACTCTGCTGTCATATGGAACTGCTTGTATGACATGATTTATTTTGGATTATATTGGTTTCAACTGGTATAATATGAACTTCCTGATTTTTCAAGGATATGTAGACAAAAAGATTAAATATGGTTTTACTCATCTTTTAATTTAGAACTACGAGTGTTTGGATGACCTGTGAAATTATTTCAATGATCTCTCTACAACACTGAGCTGTCAGCACTATAAATGTCATCCTAACTGGATATTAGTTTTCATCGTGGCCATTTAGTCTCCCCAGCAAAGCTACCTCCATGCAAATCTCTTATCTGCATCAAGCTGTTGGAAAAAACAGTGAATCACTGTTGCCAAGAAGCATCAATCAGACATCTTTATAATACTCAGTTTGAAGAGAAAGACAAAACCAGAAAATATAAGAACACTGTGTGTATGTAGCTGACCCTTGGAGCTTCAGGAATAGCAGTCAGGGGATGATTTGCATTCAAACCAATGCTTTTATTTCTGATCATTAAAAATGTTCCAGCATTGCTCATACTAGTTGATACAGATTTACCCTTAACCTTCCATTTTCCTTCCTTAGCTTTGTAACGTTAGGAAAAGTCACAGGGTAAGAAGGACTTCTGTGAATGAAAAGTATCAAATCGAATTTGATACAACTTTAGACTTCTGGTAGAAGATGAATATGAACTCATCACATGAGGTTGCTCTTTTGAAAGCAAAGAAATTGTTTGACCAGTATGAGCTGTAAGGATATATGTATGACATTGACATAAAGTAACAGAATTTGAAAATAAAAAAACAAAATGAGGGATGTATGACAGAGGAGGAGTGGAAGAAGTGTAGAAGATTAACAGTTGGGCTTTTAACATTCAAAAGTTACAGCAAAGATAAAACCATCAAAATTTGGTGTATTCTCTTTTTCAGGCATTTTGTGGGGTTTTTCCTATTCAAAGTTAGGAATATTATCCTCAAATTTTAAATTATTATCTTTTGCCTTAGCTCACATATTTAATATTTTAAGCATGGCAAAATAAATATTGATGCATTTTGGATTTGTTCTTGTTTGATAGACATTTAAATTACTGGATCATAGGATTTTTTCCAACACTGTCACTTGTTCTTTCTGTCTCATACATATTTAAAAAAGATACCTCGTGTTGACTTGTACTTGCATATGATGTAAAAACCCCTGAAGTTTGCTTTCAGGTGTATGGAATGTCACCTGATATACATGTAGTGTACAATAGCTGTTTTTCAAACTTAGGATAAAAAAGAAATGTGAAAGTACTGTGTTGCACAAATCTCCTCTTAAGATGGCTAACATAAGTGAGAGAACCTCTGACAGAGTAGAAGTTCTACCATCTTACTCTGCAGGCTCCTAGCAGGGACAATATCTAATAGTTCAGAGCTCTCTTTTCTTGCTTACAGCTTTATTTTGCTCCAGAGCACCTATTTAATGTCTTTTGTCCATGGCTATCTTATAGTTCTAGTCTTTTCCATAACCAAGGCAGATTGTCTTTCTTTCCAGTTAATTGAACATGCAGATGCAACACTTGTCAATCAGAGGTGTCACTTTCAAAGCCCTGAAAAGATCTTTTCACTCAGTAAACACGAGCTTTAGCAAGTTGAAGCATTAGTATCTACAGTGTGTCAAAACGGTTCAAAGGCATCCTGTCCAAAACAAAGACATTAAAGGGGTGCTTGGGAAATGTCTAGTTATTCCTGAACACCTCAGTTCTTCTGGTCAGGGTGATCTAAGTGAGCAGGCACTAGTTCTCACAGGACTGGACCTTACTGGTTTTATATGTCCAGCCACCTTTCCCACTCAGCCAGGCTGAAGCAGGAAAAGCAATGCCTTTGAAAACCGGCACTTGCAGTGATTCAGCTGCCACAAGCCAGAGCCCTCAATGTGACATGAGTGGGCACGGCTCCCAGTGTGTCAGTGGGGTGTGCCACTAGTACTGGCTGAGGGACTGAGCCCTGCTTGTGGGCTTGCGCAGCTAAGCCTGTTCCATTTAAGAGAGCAAGCAAAACAGATGCTGAACTCCAGATCCAAAGTCCAGGGGAAACCTAGCTGGCAGTAAGCAAGCACTGCCAAGGAGCTCTCGACATGAAGCACTATGATAGCAAAGGTCTTGAATGACTAAAATTCTTGAAAGCCTTGGTCAGTATCAGAGACAGTTTCCAACTGGGCAAAGTACAATATTTTCCCTCTGCTTTTTATGAATGGCTGGATAGGGTTGTGCTGGAGTCAGAGTCCCCTGTGGAAGCCATTCATAAAAATAACAAAACAAAACAAACACATGCAAAAAAACTTTCAAGGTCCAGTCCAAAACCACTGGGTGCCAGAGGCTGGGAAAACATGCTGGCAGCTCAAGCCCCAGCTATCACTGAAAGTATTCAAGGGGCTTTTTGGTGGTCTGAAAAGTATGAACTGCTGTGTAGAAGGGCAGCTGGTAGAATTACTGTGACACATACTAGGCAGAAAGCCAGAGCTGGCCTTGTTTCAGACATTGTCTTTCCTCTCATTGAAGTGTCAGGACCTAATTCATGGAAAATATGGTGAGTTGGCAGCTCTTTCAGAAGATTTCATTGAGCTACAGCGAGTGAGAGTCACATGAACATAGAGTGCATGGCCAAAAATATATGGAGATTTCTGAGCTGGAGAAAACAGTCAGCCTCTAAAAATGTCTGTGGATTTCTTGTTGTTTAGGAGTAGATGCATGTACAGGTGTAATTAACAGGCGAAAAGAAAAGAAAATAAAGTGAAAAAACACTAATGGCAGATTACAGAGGAGCTCAAGGAGTTCTGTAATTGTAAGAGATTCCTTTAAAACAAATCATTCCTTTGTCCAAGGGCAGCAAATGTCCATTAATGAGTTCAGGGGCTGCAGTCCACCTGGAGAAGGCATCAGTAAAATGTGTGCCTTGATAATAGCTTCTCCACTGCAAGGGAATTTAATGGAAAAGAAAAGGGTCCACCCTGAAGTTTAAAGACAGACCCAGTCATCACATAGTTTTTTTTTTTCCTCTCATATTTATTTGAGAGCAGAAGTTGGAGCCTGTTATATACAAAAATATAAGAGCAGTAGGATTCCACTGAGTTAGAAAAAGACTGAAAATAAACAAGGCATCTCCTGTTAAAATGGGATACTTGTGGTGGGCAGCCTGAATTTAATCAGTTGCATTTAATCTACATTTTCATTGATCCTTCCCACTGAAATATTGCTCTGAAAGGCCAATTACACTAAACTGCTTATTCAGAAATATTCCAGTTATTTCCTACTACACTGTCATGAAAATTAGGTTTTTGGCTGTGCAGAGGGATGGCATGTTGGCTTCTGCCCAAGCAAGGCACTAAAATCATGGCTGGGATTAGGAAAAAGCAGGAAGGAAGAGCAGGAAGAAAATCATTGGGTGTGATTCATAGAGTTTAAAAACAGAATGTCCGGGGGAGGGGGGCAGGCAGCAACTTTGTCCCACTGAAGTAAGAAAAGCCTTTTTGTCCTTTCTGTGTCAGGATCTCATTCTTTATCTATGGTCTTATTGTTCCATGCTGCTCCTAGCACCCACAAAGGTCATCCCATCATCTGGGCAGTTCTGGTGTATTTTAAGCATGTCTGTATTTGTTCCTTAATTGGTACTCCTCTTCTCCCAAGTGGGGATGAAGCACGCCAACACCTTGGTGGGTCTCCTGTCTCATGTGAGGACTGTGTTTCCCAGTCCTGGGTGGGACCAGCCAGGAGAGAGACTTGCTGAGAATCAATGGTGATGCCACCTGGTCCTGCATAGGCAGGTGGACACACCCAACCTGGCCAATGATGGACATCCCCATAATCACACCAATAGGCTTGCAAGAGTCAGCATAGCATTATCTTCACGCAGCTGAAGGTCTCAAACCAGAACTTTCAAGGGCTGGAACCCACTGTCCATCCCAGTCTCCTTGATTTTGGCAAGGGTGGCTTTGGTCAAGTGGGAAGGCTCTCAGGAATGGGGTTATGTATCCTTCACCTCTCTGCCTGAGCTTTGACCTTGCTCGTGATGAATAGGGAGGGTTTCTCCACAGCAGGACACTCCACTCACACCTGAGAGTGTCGTAAGAGAGCAGCAGCAGAGACAACAAAATCTAGTTTTAAAATCGGGTCACTTGGGACATGGTCTGATAAGTTAAGGCAGCAGTACCATAGAAGAGCTGAAAGATGTAACATGCTAAGTTAGATTTCACCTTGGCTTTAATTGTACAAACTTAACATACTCCTCTTCATCCACAGTAATATGAGCTACTTCAGAGCAAAGTTGCAGATAGGTATAGGAGAGGCTGGGTGTGAGAGCTGGGTATGTTCATCTCTCCATTTCTGACTGTGGGCTTTTCCTGTGTTTTATTTCTATTGCTGAAAGTATTTTTCCTAGCGCTCGTAAAGTCACAGTTAAGTGATCTCACTTAATTTTGTTTCTCATTGTGCCTTTGTTTTACTTTTCAGCCTCAGCAAGTGGTTCAAAAGAAGCCTGCTCAGGTAAGAAAAAACTAATTTAAATTATTCAGACTATTTTAAGTGAAATAGTTTTTCAGTATTTCAGCTGGTGTCTTTCACTGTAAAGAAAGAAGGGAAATGCATCAATCGTATGAGCCGGGGGACAGCTATTGGCTTGCTGGGCACAACCACCATAAAAATGCTTGTGGTGGCCCTTGGGAAAGAGAGGAGGAAGCAAAGGACTGCAGTGCCTGCTCAGAATTGTCCTCTTTCTGCATTGGTCACCTTGCAGTCATAATGCAGACACATGCACACTTCCATGGTGTGAGTCCAGCATGTAATAATATCTCTGTGTGTCCTGAATGTGGATCGGTGGGAACTGCATTACAGCAAGGAGGGGCATATGCATAAAACCCATCTCTCTACTTTTCTAAAATGTTGTGTATAGGTAAAGCCTTATAAAATAAGGGCCTTGTTGCCCTTGTAAAATCATGGCTCAGACCTGCTACTTAGGCTAAGTAGAAGGGAACTGTGGGAGAGTGAGTGACTCGGCTGGAATAGGGGTAGAGAGACACAAGAGACGTGAGAGTGCTGTGTGACTGCCACATGTCCACATCATGGTGCATGCTGGTTGGTTGACTTAGGCTTGTTGTGCTTTAAAACTTTGTAAACTGATAACCAGCTAACTGCTTTAAAAGGCCCAGTTTTTGCAATAAAGGGGATCTCCTTTGCACTGCCTAGGGACTCTGCATCGCTCTGCATCATCACGCTAAAGGATTCTCTAAGTCCACAAAATATAATAGGGTGAACTTGGTAACTAGACTGGATCTGTCATAAAGACTAACACATTGGAATCTTATGTGTTGGGTAGTATTATACTTTTTTAACACTTGGAAAAAAATGCAAGCCACAACATGTCATGAAACCAGTCAAACACTGCAGTTACAATCCGCTTCATTTTCTTCTCCCAGCCTGCCCTGTGAGCCCAAGAACCCAAAGAACCTAACTCTAACACTTTGTTATATGTGCACCAACAGAGAAAAACCTCTGGGCATGGGAGCAAGTCCATCACTGCTGGGCAGAGTCCATGGGCTGTGCTGCTGTATCTCCATGTACATGAATGATTGCTGAGTCAAGAGCATAAAGGGTCCATTGCTCTTCTGGAAAGAGGTCTGCTTTTAGAAAGGAATAATACTTTCATTTTTTCCACCTTGTGGTTCTAATACATTATTATACAGTGTACAGTTGTTGTAATATCAACTGCAATATGAATTAGGAGCTGTTGCATATGAAACAGAAAACATCCTAGCCATGAGTTGAAGGGCAAAAATGATGTAACCTTCCAAAGCATGTGCAGGAATCAGATTTCTACAAAAGAAATCAGTACAGTTGCAGCAATGATGAATCCATGGCACAGCAAATTATATTAATGTCTATGAATGGTGGAGGTAACACACAGGATGAATGTAGTAGTACTTTCAAGTAAGATTAAGTTTTGCAAGGAGAGGTGATGTCTTTTGTTAGGCCAGCTTATGCAAAAAACACTGTCTAAGTCCCCATCAACTTACTGTGTATGATCTGACTACACCACACAATTCAGAACACACCGAGCTGTTCTAACAGAAGATATTTCCTCTCCGTATCTTGCTCATATCCCTCAAATGTTACTGCTACAATCACGCTATTCCTACTACAACACGGTAGTAAATCTGCCAGTGGGCACAAAGCCAGCCATCTCCTCTGTGGCACCTGAGAGACAGGGAGGCTAAACCCTGCTGCAGAGAGGAGACCAAATCCAGGAGGCAGAGGCTCCTGGGAGGCTGTCAATGTTGCCTTTCCTCTGGTACGCATCAGAGCTCAATCCTACTGAGGTCAGCAGAAAGAAGGGGTCTAGAACTGATGGCTCTAGTCTAACCTAGCAGAAACCATTGCTGCCAATGGCCTTGCAGTGCTGCCAGCTCCCCAAGCACTGACTCCTGCAAGTGTTTTGTTTGCACAATAACCCTGTGCAAACCTGGGTGCATGAGAGGAGGAAACACCTGGGACTGAAGCTGGGCTGGGGTGTAGGATGACAAAGAGGGGACCTGGACTCTGTTGTTTTGTAGCAGAACAAAGTAATGACATATTTAATTGATGACGAAATGATGTAGACATTTGAACTGAAACACTAGCATTTCCCATATGGATTTTCCTGACCATTTGCTGAAGCAGTGATTCCGGTAGGGATGCTGTAGCATGTGTCAACCAGCTGGATGCCACTGCTGCTGCAGTGGTGCCTCAGCAGCATCTCTGTAGGCAGAGACAGAGAGAGTGAGAGAGAGAAAAGAAAGCCCTTTGACACTCCCATTATTAATGGAAATGTTTGTCCAGAAAACAAGGAGGCACAGAAGAATACATGAAAGGAAAGAGAAGGCTGTTTAGATCTCTCCAGTTACCACAACTAGACTGGTGAAAGAATACCTTAAATTATTTATATGCCATTTCTTTACACAGACAACATTTCTGCTTTTAATCCTTAGACAAAATAAGTTCAGTGAAATCACTGAACTTATCTTCAACCCTTCCTGGGTTTTAACAGGCCCTGCTCTCAAGCTTATAGTACCACACCATTGCAGTTTTGCTGTTATAGGTACACGGCAAAGAACAAAAATTTATCACTGTGAGCAAATGCTCATGACAGTGTCTTCCTGAGGCTTAAAGAAGGAGAGGTAAAACAGTGTAATTTGTGGGATGATCAAGAACTTCATGCTGCTGGGTTTCACTCAGGTCTGTTTGCCTTTCTCTGATTTCTTTTTATAGTACCTAATTTCCCTTTAAAGTAGGGAGGTTCAGACCCAGAATTAACAGCAAGAACATGAGCTCATGCAGGCTTTCTAATCTGAGCTGTCTAAGGAAATAGTGATAAATTATATAAACATGGGGACTACAGGGAAGTTCATGGAGGATAATGTAAATCTTATACTACATTCAGAGGAATCTCTTCCTTTTCCATCTGTTTCCTTCAAAATACCCTCCCAGATGGCTTTACCATGTGGCAGTCTGGATTAAGTTAGAAATGTATACTTTCTTCATTGATGGGGACTGTGAGAGGTTACAGTCAAGAACTGCTATTTGATGGCCAGCCTGCCTTGGTAAAAGTGGCAGAAACTCTTGCTCAGGCTTGATCCCTGAGTGGTCTCCTGTGCTTTGCACTTTACATGTATTCTCAAAGATTTCTGTGAGTGTTAGTTTACATCACTCTTACTCTTGTTCTTGCTGCTAGCAAGTATGTCTATTGGGTTTGTGTCACTTTCAAAAGTACAGAAGCAGTAGGACCAGATAAAAATCTCATTTTGCAAATAACAGCTCTGTTCATATCACCATTTCCCAGATTTTAAGCATCATGCAGGGCTCTGCCATGCTCTAAATCTCTTTATGGATATCAGCTATCTAATTTAGGGCCATGAAACCAGAAATTGCAGATGTTTATGTAAACTTCTGCAATATCTTTAAACTTTGCCAGAGCTCTGAGAATTTACCATCACACAGATAGTAAATAGCAGCAGTAAAACCCACTGGAAATCTACACACCCATATCATTAATACAAACCTTTGAATGCAGTG
Organism: Trochalopteron elliotii; assembly: GCA_024734555.1. Classification (NCBI taxonomy): domain Eukaryota; kingdom Metazoa; phylum Chordata; class Aves; order Passeriformes; family Leiothrichidae; genus Trochalopteron; species Trochalopteron elliotii. Next base: position 8,106,087 of record JANPWX010000699.1, on the reverse strand, counting down.
GTTTATTCACATCTTTGTGACGATCACTGACGCATACTCTCACACTTCCTTGGAGAAGTGAAGAAAAGAGCCAGCATAACTGCGTGACATTGGTAAGTTTAGCACTTCCACGTAGATATTTGCCTAAACCTCAAAACAAGACTCTTTGAAATCTGCTCTGTCTCTAAAGAACGTACAGCCAGATCTTACAGTCATGACATAGTAATATTTTTACCGAGGTGTGCAAATACGCAGCCCAAACATAAATTTCTTCATTTCCTCATTTTTAAGCAATTTGTAGTAGCTGTTGATTCAGCCATATGGGGGAGTTACACTCTTAAGTAATATGAAGGAAATAGATGTTTTTAGGAAAGCACAATGAAAGCAATGAAAACTTTCTGGAAATAGGACATGTTTTATGTTTTATCATTTCTGCAGAGAAGACATATAATGAACATAGTACAGCCCTTTGAAAATCTTACTATCTCTCTTAAAATCTCAAATCCTTGGAAATCCTTTGCAGTCTGAAAGAGTGCATACCAGTCGGAAAGACAGTGTGTAGATGAGAATAAAAGTGTATCAGTCAGAAGAGTATACATAAGTATACATAGAAAAAGTGAAGCATACTTCTCTACTTAATGCTAAATGCAGTAGATGTTTTTTAAAACAATGTCCAAAAAAAATCAAATCCAACAAGAATAAACACTGAAAAGAAAAGTGTTATTTTGTATAGGAAAGAAGATCTGGATTTCCTATATTTTTTCCTGCTACTCATTTCTCAGTGTTGGTATCAATGAAATTATGCATGTGAATTAGTCATAATATATCTGTACACCTGAAGTTGCATCTATTGCATATGTCTACTCAATGTAGGGCACAGTAAATGCTAGAAGCATCACAAAGGCTCTGCAGCCCAGGAGCTACACCTGTGGTTCACATGTTCCTGTGCAGCCACAAAGTTGCAGACTGTGAGCAGAGCTGAGCCTTGGGGCCCATGGTGGTTGTGTGACAGGGCTGACATGCTGGCACAACCCGGCCAGTAAGCCCAGGGTGCACATGCTTCCTCACCTCTCTGTACCATGCAAGAAATCTACACTTCCACAGGCTTCAGGCATTCTGTGTATGTGCTAACCACCATATGTGAATTCATCTTTTTCCCTTCTGGGAAATTGCAAACAGAAATGTGGTAGGAATACTTCAGAAATCCACTTTCGCAGGTTGAAAAGAGCTTCCACTGTCACAGACAGGATGGCAAATCCAAGCAGGTGCACATACACATCCAAGAGAGTGAGTGCCATTGTCCAAGGCCACCCTGTCCAAGGCCACCATTCCTGCAAACCCAGGAATACTGCAGTCTTATTCAGCTGAGCCTTGGCTGTAGAAATACAGAATAATCTCTGCCCTGGAAGTAGACCTAGTGCCCTGGGGTTTCATTGCTCCTTCCACTGCATTCAGCAAGCTGTGTTTGTCTCATGCACTTTTTTTGTGTGTATTGATATGGAAATTCAGAAAGTCCCCAGAAGAACTCCCAAAAAGTTAGATCCTAGAGAGGTAAAACTTTCTTTTCCAATAACATATGGGATTTTGTACTTAAACACAGGATAAATGTGTTACATAGGCCACTCCAGAACATCCTCTAATGTACTGTAGGCTCTTGGCACCATGTGAACACATGCTGAGCAAGCATACATTGTGGCTCATGGGAAATAATGAAAGTCTCTAGCTTTCTTCATGGATGCAGTAGATGGAATTTCATGGAGGATACTGGGCTTTACATCCTTACCTTCTTTGTCTTTTCAAGGCAAAATGGTGGCAACTAGTGTGGTTTCCAAAAGAAGACATATTTAGTCTTCCTTTTTCTTTTGCAATGGGTTTATTGTGACAGGGAGGCACTGAATAATTTGTCTGATGACTTTAAAAAAAGAGCTGTTTTTTGAAATAAAATAAGAAAAAGAACCAGGGAGAAAATAAAGAAGTTGCAATTACCGCTTCAATGAACAGATGAAGCACTAACTTGGGCTAAAGAATGATGGCTGGAAGGAGAGGTCAGGTATTTCTGACAGAAAATATTTTCTTACTTATATGACATAATTTCTGAATAGACTCTTAATAATGTAGTTGAATGGTGCCATGCCTGAATACCCAAATTAGTGTAAGACTGATGCACGAAAGGTTTTTAATATTTATGATTGTTATTTACTACATAGCTGTGATAGAGGAACATTTTTGAGATGGCTGCTTCCAGAAATTCGGCTGTGAATAAATTAAACAAATTGAGATATTGATATGACCAGAAGGAAGGGAAGAAAAGTGATTTAAAAAACCCTTCAAGACAGGAGTATATTCAGGTATTCAGTCACTTTTAAAGAGTCAAAAATTCGAAACATCTCAGCAGCAGCCCCATTTCCCATTCTAGCAAGCTCTCCAGGCTGCCAGGAAAGAAGTGTTCCTAGTGCTGCTCCCTAAACCTGAGACACAGTGCAGCTCAGGATTTGAAGATCAAAGAGCATGAGTGATGAAGCAGGAGCAACATGATTTAATTTGATTGAGTTCACAGATCTGTTAAATTCAGATGCGTAATTCTGTCAGTAAATGCTGACTGAGTCATACATCCCCTTGCCTAATGCACCTGTGGTCCACAAGGCAAGTTGAGGTGCCTGCCACTGTGCCCCATGCACTGCCTAAGGAGCAGAGGTGCCCCAGTCAGCACCATGCCAGGACAGCACAGCTTCCTTTGAAGCCATTATTTCTGAGAACTGTGCTGTGTAAGTTCCATTTTAGGCAAGTCTTATGTGTCTTGATTCCCCTTCCACTAAAACTGAGGTGCTGATGCTCCCTTCTTGCATAAGGGAGTTATCAAAGGGAGCACATGCTTATAATCTGATGTGACAAGGAATCAGATTTAGCAAGATTTTTTTTCTTCATGGCTTGTAAAGGACTATCTAGGGGATTCAGTCTTGCTTGCTGCAATGTGCCACTTGAAGATTTCATGGCCTCGTCAGCCCGTTTATGAGTCAATCAAAGAGCAGGAGTGCTGTGACTTAGTTCAACATAGGAGAAGCCTTCATCTCTGAACAAGAACAATAATGGATTCTTGACAGCTCAAACACACAACATTTATTTTCCTGAGGCAAACTCTAGGGCAGGAGGCAGCTTTCTGAATGCAGCACTGGTCACACATTTGCCCGTTCAACATAGACATGCTGTCAGGACCCTGCTCTTTTCCTGTGTGCTGGGCAAGACCTGACCCTAAAAGCAGGGATTTAAAACTTCAGGGACTACAGCTGTTAAGCCACTCCTTGCACAGCACGAGGAGTAGGTGTTGCAGTTGGTGGTAGAAGGCTAGAGGATGAAGGGGTGAGCTAACAGATTTCCCTAAGCCAGAAACGCTCCTCTTCAGGCTCTCCCTGCCTCTTCCCTCCCTGCTCCTTGCTTGTGGAAGAAGTCCGAAGTGGGCAGGCAACATCTGTGGGCAGGGTGGTTTTGTGTTTGACCCCATGGCTGTGGCCACAAAAGGTGTTTAGGGAGGTGCTCCATCCCATTCAGAACTTGACTCTGATTTGACATGATCTGAAGTCTCACTAGTAATAGCCAGAAGAGAAGGGATTGTGGTGTGTATTTGGGAAACACCATTGAGGAACATGGCTGTGCAGTGTTTAAAAAAGTGCCAGTCAAGAGTAAATTAAACAGTGCTACTTTTGCTTACACACGCTACATATTTTGGCTGAGATTTTCAAGAGCAGCAAAAGTCAGTGCTGCTAACACTTGGGTATCTTACTTCATACAAGACATGCAAAACATACAAGATTCTCAGCAGCACATGGCTACTCCCTGAAAATTAGGATTATTTTAAGATACTTCCTGAGTGATACTTAGAAAGCTGAAACTACCAGCATGATCACTCTGTGGACTTACAGTAATAAAAATAATCAAAATGCTAATTAGCAAAGAGGAGGTGCAGAAGGCTGCACAGGAGGAAAGTGCTCTTTGGTGATAGCTTGGTTCCTGAGCTTCTCATAAAGGGCTCTGCATTTTCAACACTCAGCATTGCTGTTGCTCCTCCACATCCAGCTGAAGCTACTGAAAGATGCCCTACTCCCTGACTTAAATATTATTAACAGATACTCCAGGGTTGTATCCTTGCTCATTTGTTGCACTGAAAAACATGGGAAAAAATATTACTTAACCATTCTTGAAAATTGCTCTATCTTTGTTGTTCCAATTCAGGACCATATAAATTCTGTTGCAAATTTTATTTTAAATGTTAAGTATGCTGCGATGGATGTGTAATAAGGTAAGCACAGATAAAATCAAGGTTAAGGTCACTGAAAATACAGTTTTTGTCTGTTAAATAATTTGCTCAGATAGATAGTTACAGTCTTCACATACCAGCACTAATAAAGTTTGGCTAGGAAAAAGAGCAGTATACTCAGCCCTTATTAACATATTTAAACATGTTATGGAAGGAAGCAATAAGAAGACAGGGTTTTTTTCTTGGTTTTCCCTGACATCTGAGAAATTTTGTAAGGTCCACTTGTCATCCAAAATAACAGTCTTAGAATAGAAGAATAACAAGAATTTTTCAGCTATTCTGACTGTACTCTGTGGGCCACTTATGGTATTTTGTGAATTTAGTTCCTTGAAATCAGTGCTGCCATGCTATCCCAGGGTGACACCTGACCTTCCTGGGCAGTCCCTCAGCTTGTGACACCTGTGCCAAACATTAGGGGAAAATGGACAGACTGAGCCTATGAGCTTGCCTCTTCCCTTGCAGTTCAGAGAGGACAACTCAGGTGAAGGATTCATAATCATTGTGAAACCATTGTGATAGACACTTCAAAACTATTTTTCCTGGTGGAGCTTCTATTCTATATCATTTCCATTGATGCTCTCACTGAACTGTTCCTTAGTGCTGAGATGGAGTGAAGCAGCCCAGACGACAAACATAGTCCGTGACAGGTAGGGTGCAGTTTGGGGGCCCATTCAGAGCTCATGGTCATTGATTGCTCATTGGATATTGTAGGCATGGGACTGCTGTGACAGTAGACAATAAGTATAGAAATATCACAACTTCATGGTAGACCATACAGTGAGAATTGTGGTCCTAGGCACTTCATGCTGAAGGTTACGGAAGTACGTAGGTGGTTTGCAGACATCAGCACTTTGCCTAACAGTGCATGAAGGATCTAAATCTTTGCACAGGCTAGTATTTGTAAGCATCTTGAATTCATCCTTACAGGACCTAAATAAATAAATTTGCTTTTCTCACACTGAGGAAGGAAAAAGCCCTTAAAAACCCCTGTCTGAGTGTTGGGCATTGTAGCATTCACATTATCATAGCAAACTCTCTCATGGGTTCTTTTTCATTGGGATCCCAATGCAAGAAATGTTAAATTTTTTATGAAGTTTGCTCCAGCAGATGGTGAGCATCACTATGAGGAAGTTCTGCTGTTGATCCCACTGTAAAGAATTTCTGGAAATTCCACAATGTTTTCAGAAAATGTTGGCTGAAACTTCTCTTTAGAAATGATTAGTGCTTATATTAGAGAGGGATATAATATTGCTACTGCAGTTCTTGCTTTGTCTGTGCTCTGTCAATGTAATCACATTATTCAGGCCCAATCTCTTATCTCAGGTTTGAAGAGTTATTTGCCACAAAACAACCATGGGAAAAGAGAAGGAGAGAAATTAAAAAAAAAACGAATCACCCACATTCTGCTTGAATTCAGATCTCAGATTTCCCACATCCTGGTATTTAATTTCTCACAGAGTTACCAATGGTTGATCTCACGGCAGGATTAGTGGGAAGAAAAATGAGAGCTCCATTGAAACCAGACTTGAGTCTGGAAGGAAGGAACATGTGAGCTCTAGGACCTGGGAGATATCAGATTCAGGGTAGCGAATGGCTTCCACCCCCTCCCCTTCCCTGATTCTCAGGCTTATTTTAAAGCAGATTCTGGAAACTGAAATCAGAACAGCAAAGACACAGTTACAGTAAGTTAGGGGGCTCACGCATCGCTTCAATAGCCTCCTGAGAACAGTGTTATATAGTGAGGCATTAACTGTAATTTATATTAGTATTTTTTATGCTTAGACAGGGGAGAACAGATTAACATTGAGGTATAAATTGCAGTAAATCTGTCTCAGTTGTAAAATAAACATGTTTTGAACACACATTTCCACCAGCATACCTTCTCTGATTTGATTATGGAATGTATATGTGTTCAAATGGAAAAGAAATTCTCATAACATATTCTATAATCAAAAGGAAATCATCATTATCTAGTAAATTGGAGACCCACACTCACTTTGAATCAGGTTGTCTTGCTTTGAGAAATAAAGAGCTTTGTCCTGTGGATTGTTGCGCAGATGCTTCTAGAGAAGTTGGGTCCTTGCTCTACGCTGAGGAGGACCAAACTTTCTCACGTTTTCCACCAGATTGTGTGAAATACTCAAGTAGTTGAAAAAACCTTTAAATGCATCACTCTAAATCCTTTAGGACTTGAACATACTAAGATGACAAGAAGAGTATGTCATTAAACCATAACTACCCTTTCTGGATTACCTGGTATTTGTAGATTTATTGGCAAGGTGGCTTAAATTAGGGATATATTTTTAGCCTGCAGCATTACATAATAAAATAACAGCTGAATTCTTGCAGTAAAAAAGGGAAGGGCTGGGGGGAGTTTATTAAAACCAACATGAACCTCTCTGATTTTGCTTTTTTGTCTGCACAAAGAGGTGCTCCATGGTTACACAATCAGTAAAGTTTGCGAGAGAAGCATTTCCATCGCCCCATTGTGCTCAGGAGCTGTCGCCTGCCTTTCACTGCAGACCTGCTGTTTAGTCTGAAACTGAAAATTAAACCCAGAACTTCTGCTTTCAAAGTTAAATACTATGCATTGCTGGAAGCACGCAGCCTTGCCAGTGTCTGTGTGGCAAAATACATGATCAAAATCTTCAGACATTTTTAAAAGCATTTTACAAGTCTGTTAAGCTTTATTGTTTTTGTTTTGATTTGGTTGGGGGTTTTTGTTTTGTTTTTTTTTTTGTTAAAAATAGTTTTCTGAATTACACTAGAAAGTCTCCTGTGGACTGTACTGAACCAACTCAGGGAGCCTGGCTGACTATCTTTAAGAAATATGTTTCTCATTTTGGAGGGTTTTTTCTGAGAACGGCCAGGGCAAGGTAGAGCCCTGTATGTTAAACTCACTCCTTCAGAAACAAAAAAACAAGGGATGAGAAAAACCAGGGCAGAGCGCAGAGAAGGATGGCGGCGGCAGGGCCCACGCAGAGCTCAGCACCGCCCTGCTGAGGCTGCACCGGCGGCCGGCAGCGTGGCAAGGCCCGCTCAGCCTCGGGCCTGGCGCTCGTAAAAATGTCACCAGTGCACTTCCACGGTGAAAGGCGCTTTTATCTCCCCTTCCCACAGCCCCTTTCCAGCGGGTACGTGGGGCTGGGCCCGGCGGCTGCTGCTTGGCCTCCCCGCATGGCTGGACCCTAATGAGGTGTGTGCGGCTCTTGGCTGCAAGTTTTCAATCTCTTTCTTATTACTTCAAAGCTGCTGCTCTGAGGTTCAGACAAGTTTGATCACTTGACAAAATCTCTCAGCTGGGATTCAAAGGGGAAGATGCTTTATTTTATTATTTATCGTTGTAGATAGATAGCTCTTCCCAAACGGCTCTTGCCAGTGGCTTCGTGGTCAGAGCTGCAATGCTTTTTTAAGTGATAAAGGATTGAAGGTGAACAACTTTTGGCAGTTGCTTCCTGTCTGTAACAAGTGGTTGTTTTAGAGGGAGAAAAAAAGGAGAATAGAAATGTAACAGGCCTTACTTTATTTTCCTTTTCATGTTTTAAATTTGGGGGAGGAGGGGGGAGCAAAAGGTAGATTATGTGGGGTTTGACCTCCATTTCAAAGCCTTTGTAGTGTTTTCCTACCCCATTCTTGGAGACCCTTGCTGTAGTCCTTCCTCTGCTGCTCAGCATAAAATATGCAGAGAAACTGGTGCTGTTTCAAGTACCTCACAGGCTCAAGAGGAAGGCAGATTCGCTCAGGTTTAACCTGTGTGGGCTCCAGTATCCTTTTGGGCTTTTCCATCTCCACTGCCACAAGAAAGTAGAGCTAACAGTCACCCACAGCATTTCGGCGAACTAGGCAAGTCTAAGGATTTTTAACATTGGCATTCGCCGCCTCCTTTCATCTAATTATGGACACAAATAGTAGTGATTAGAGATTGGAGTTTCTGCTTGCCTTTTGCTGCAGCCTGGATTTTGGCTGTGAATGCAGAGCGGTTTACCACTCCTCCAGTTTACAGCATCCACAAGAGGTTTGTAAGAGCAGCTTCTCAAAGTTGGGGTCAGTCCAGCTCATTTGTGTATGTTTCTAACAGCACCACTGCCTTCTTTTTCTTAATATTTTATTTCCTTCCCACCAGAAATGTTTACATATTGTAGCGTTGAAACTCTCCCAAGACAAAGTACATCTCTGTCAGTGTTGCACAGCATCCGCAATCGCTTCAAGCACCGTTTTCACTTTAGGTCTGTGCTTTGCAGACTTTAAATGGTGTTTCCTGCAAAATTCTTCTGACCAGTACTGAGATTTGCTGAAGATTTTCAGTCTTCTTTTAATCACATGGAAACAGTTTTTTTCAAAGTGTTTTGACCTGCTTAGGTCAAAAAGGCATTTGCTGTACTCAGATGCCAAAATGCGTTTAAGAAATCTGGCCTGACATAACTTAGACAGCTGAGTCTCAATTTCAAAAGGCTTCAGCCACACAGGCTTTGGCACTGAGTGACTTGCTGCCTTGCAGGAACCTCATTGCTGAGTTAATTTCAGCACTGCTTTAATATCCATGGCAAACTTGGACACCTAAAGCTGAGGTTCATTCAAGATCATCTGTAAGAGAAACTGAGAGGCAGAACGTAAGGCAGGTACATTTAGGTTAACTAAATGTCAGTCAGCCTAATTCCTGTTTCTGGAAGTTCTCAGTGTGAGCCCTCCTGGATTTAAAACTCCTGTGTCAGATAAGCCCTTTCTCTCAAAGTAACCAGAGAGACACATTATCACTCCATTATATCAAACAGTTCTCCTAGTGAGAGATAAGCTAGAAGATAGAGAAATGTTTTTGATTCCCCCTTAATCTAACAGGAAGAATAGACTTGAATCTATATTTTAAGTAAGCTGTTCTAACTTAAAGAAGAATGTCCTGTCCTGTCCTGTGGGAATCCTCCTAGCAATGTTTTGGTCCCCTCCAGCTGAACCTGTTTCTTAAGAGCCAAAACTTGGCCAAGCCTGGCAAGACAGTTCCTCCAACAGAGGAAGGGGATCTGTAGAAGTGGTTTCTGTGTGTGTGAGGATGGTTAACTCTCTTTGACCTCTACCAGCTGAGTCCCAGCACAGCCCCATCAACTTCACTCTGGCTGCCTCAGCTAGTTCACTTCCTCCAACAGCTGGGGATGTGTATTATCCAGTAATCCCCATGAGCAGCCTTTTTGCTAGTCAAGCAGTGTTATTCCAGCAGTAAGAGGAGAGGACACACTTAATTTGCTTACTAACTATGCAGCTAAAAAACCACAGGCTGGTGACCTGCAGGAGAGCATCAGTTGTTGGCTTTATTTTCTCTACTCCCTTTCTGTCTTTCACAGAATAATTGATTATTTATAAAAAAGTGGAGTGACTTTAACAGAAGAAAGATGCATCTTCCATGCAGAAGTTTAGGGGAGACCCTTCTTCCTAGAAGATAGAAAATCCATCTTGAAATACCTGCTTCAAATCAGAAAGCATGGGGATTTCAAAACAAGTCTATGTGTGAATTTCCAATCCAGTGCTATTGCGTACGTGTATGCAATTTTATTAAAATTAAAAAGTTTTATTTTTGCAGTTTGTTATACATTGCCTTTCCAAGTGTGAAAACTTTGAGGACATCACGAAGTCAAATTGATCTTTAGGATACTTTATACCCCTTAGACTGCTCCCAAGAGCATTAGGCAGCTCTGCACATGCTCACCAGCAAGCACTTGGGCATGGGTAAAGTTAAGCAGCAGCTCAGCAAGGCTGCTTGCTGGTAAATAAATATTGCTGTGCCATCATGCTATGGCCAAATCTGTGGTCTTTTGAAGGCCAACATCTTACATAATGAAGTGGACTATAAGAGGCTAGGTCAATACATTTAAACTTACATTAAAGCAAGAATGTTGGTTTCCAGTCCCTACATCTCAACCCCAAACTGCCCTATCAGTTGCGTCTCTCTATTTGTCTCTTTTTTTATATTTAATGTCATTTAAGTACTGAAAGTTTTACTTCCTTGGGGGGGACCTACCTGCTCATTGCTCCTGGGGCTGTCTCATGACTTAGTCTATGATTGCAGAAACAGTGGTAGAGGAAGGCAGGGGGTCTCAGAACTGCTTTGTAGCCAGAGTTTTTAACTGTCCTGTTAGGCACCAGGCTAAAGGATTTATGCTTCTTATAGCATGCTAGCACTTGCAGTGCACAGCAATTGCTTACTTGTGGTCTGGTTGGTGTTTAGATGCAGAGTTTCTGTACTGAAATAATTCCTTAAATTCATTTTTTAATCCAGCAGTAAGAAGGGTTGTACGGCCTTTTCTGTGTATAGTCAGGGTCATGTCTTATGCCCTAATAAATCTTTCATTGTGACATGTGAAATATACTTACAACAATTTGAGTTCTGAATCTAGCTTCTGGAGTTAAACTTTGTCTTACAGCTGAGTGGCACCTGTCACTGAGCTTGCTAGTGTGCTTTGCAGGGAGTGCAGAGCTCAAAGCAGCAGATCCCACCCTAAGCTTCACGCACAGCAAACCTACTTGGAGTGTGTGTTAGTGCTGTAAGAATTTCTAAAGCAGTTTGGTGCTTTGGCTGTGGAGCAGTTGGGATGGCACTGTCTCAGCTGGGCAGAGTCCAGGCCTTGGCATCTGCTCTAGAAGCCATCTATTCCTATGCCTATATTTCAGGGACTGCTCTGAACATATTAGCTTGCATGCCAGGGGATTTCAGACATGTGAACAGCAGACAGTGGTTCACAGTTTGCAAGTTGCTCTTGTCAGCAGTTCTTTTTGACATATCTATTCAAGCATACCCTCTTGGGCTTAGAAAGCAGCCAGCAAAATCTGTGCCAATAGCTAATACTTCATTATAAAATAAAAGCTCTAGCACATTCAGAGGCTCCATATGCAGCATTACTGTGATCCTGCAGTTCATTTCATAAAATGGGTTTTAGTTTTTTTTTTTAATCTGCAGGTCAGAAATTCATGAGCAGAAGGTGAGAAAACTGAATTGCCGGTGAGTTTCATGGGGCCAAGACATTTGAGCTTGAAGTTTTGCCCAGGATATTAGAACAGAACAAACATTTTTACAAAAATGCCACAGTTACCTTTCTGCAGGTGGGGGAATGTTCCTCTCAAACATCAACAATTGTTTCATCATCAGGTTTTGTTGTTATCAGTTTGTGAGGGTCCACCAAAAAAGAATGCAGAGGACATACAAAGACCAAACTAAGTATGTCTGTTCTTCAGACATGCCGCTAGGATGCTACTGGCTGCTTGTAATTGCAGAAAAAATAGCCTGACCAACCAAATGTGGATGACCAAATGGAAGTCTTGGGCAGCAGGTAGAGTTACATTTCACCTGCACAGGATGTCATGGGAAAGAAGTCTCACAGGATCAGGGGGTGACTTTGATCTGAAAAGACACTGACATTTAAATACAATTGTTTGTGACACTGTTCTGTCTGTTCTGGATGGTACCACCTCTGAGGTTTAGCAGTGAATCATAGAGTCATTTGTGTTGGAAGGGAGCTCTGGAGATCATCCAGTCCAGCTCCCCTGCCAAGGCAGGGTAACCTAGAGCAGGTGACACAGCAACATGTCCAGGTGGGGTTTCAAGGTCTCCAGAGAGTGAGACCTCTCTGGGCAGCCTGTTCCAGCGCTCTGCCACCCTCAATGTAACAAAGTTCTTCCTCATATTGAGGTGAAACTTACTGTGGTTTAGTTTATGGCCATTGCTCCTCATCCTGTTGCTGGGCAGCACTGAAAAGAGTGTGGCACCAGTTTGGTTTTCCACAGCGGCAAGACTTCCAAAGCAGAGATTCACCTTCATAGTTCTGGAGAGGCTTCATGGGTCCACACATCTTGGCACAGCTGTTCTGTGCCCATTGGGTGTCCCAGGGGATCACAGGTGTCCACACAGAGAAATAGGGCATGACACAGGAGAACAACACCTTTCTGGCTTATCTTACCAGATGAGATATTCAGGGCATCTAAAACAGCCTCAGGTGCTGTCTTCAGGCAACCAGATCCCACCAAGGTTGTCATATTTTAGAATTCTGTATTGACTAGCCCAAATAAACATACTGGCTGCAGACAGCACTTAAAACTGAAACCTGCTGTTCTTCCTCCTTCTCCTTTTTTGTTACCTTCACCAGTATTAAATCAGGGCTAACAACAGTGATACCAATCCCCTGCAGAGTAGCCCTGTTGCAGGCGGGTACCTGCTGTCAGTCATTGCAAAGTATTTGTCCGTTCTCTCCTGCTGCAGGCCAGCCTCAGTGGGAGATGAGGGTCCAGGCTAGTATCCATGTCTTCCAGCCCCTTGCTAATGATGCCCCTCAAGAAAAGGCTCCTTTAGGAGCTTTGGAGAAAACCACCTTGCAGCTCTGTTTTGGGGGAAACACCAGCTCCCTATTGCACCTTGTCAGACAGGGCAGTTACAGCAGCTAAGGGTGGAAATGGCTCCGTGTGCTGTCTTTGTCATACAATATCATGCCATGTCCTGTAGCAGCTCAGGATAAACATACCCATGTGTGGGAGCTGTGGATGACCAAGGACAGCATGTGCCAAGTAAAACTGCCTCTGCAGCAGGTCCCTGTGCCAATCAGCCCCTAAGGATACATGTATGGGGATGTACACATGGATGAATGGGGAGTCACCTGGGATATTGTCTTAACAGCAGGAGTAAAGCCTGAGCTATGCATATGAGTGCTCATCGTCTTATTTGAGTATTTGTCCTGTTCTCCCTGAGCTCTTCATGGCTATGGCTTCCCTCTTAGCCAGATCCAGCCTGGTCTGAAGCTTTCTCAGGTTTCTCTTTGCAGTCTGTGGGCCCAACCTCTCACTAGTTTGCTGAAGCAGAAACAACCTGGGAAGTAGCCATTCAAGGCAAAAGTGGGTCGATGCACATTTATGGTCAACTAACACGTCACCATTCTGCCTCCACAACTAAAGTGAATGCACCTGAGAAGTGAGAACAACCTCAGTTAAAGCAGCTGAGTAACCCAAAACTTTTGGTTCTTGGCTGAGTGCCTCCTGTGATGGTGTTGCTGAGTTTATGCTCTGCATGACTATCACACTCTGAGTGACTTGGATTTCTAATGACCATGCTTTCCTTCTTGATTTGTTCCCTTCTCTTCAACTTTATTGGAAGCACATCTGGACTTAAAAAGTATTTCATTCCAGCCCCAGTTCCTCCTTCAACTTTTAACTCAGGGGCTATGACACATGGCTATGCCATCGATCTTGGCAGGTCTGTGAGGACTTGCAAGTGCCTGGACAGTGCTTACTAGTGGTTAGCATCCTTCCCCTGAGGTGTCCAGTGCCCTGACAGTGCTGAACAATGCTCTTCAGTGAATATCTGGCTGAAATTACTCAGCACAGAGCTGGTTTTCAACATCTAAAGGTTACACAGTTTTCAAAATGCCTGCCCCACCCTCTATCTTTTGGTAAGTGTATGTGGGGGGGGTGGGGGGTGCTGTAGAGACAGAGGTTGTGTTGAGGGTCCCAGCTGCACAACCTTCTGATATTTGCAATCAGGTTTTCACAAGTGCAAAAAATACTTCTCTATTCCTGCATTATACATCTGTATTTTGTCTTTCAGAACCTCTACTCACTCCTTCCTTTGGGTCCTTCCCCGCATATATGTCTGATTTGTAATGTCCTTTTGTTTGAATTGTAGGCACTTCAGAGCAGCAATCATGCATGTCTCCATCAGTGTCTTGAAAAGAGACTTACATGATAGGTTGGCTTAAAACCACTAATTTGCAACTGAGCTATCTTAGGCTTTTACAAGGAATGAGCAATCTGATTTTTTTTGGAAAGCTTTCGTTCATGAAAAAAGTATTTCCTAACACTGATGTGAATTTGAAGTCTGTCAGTCTCAAATATTTTTTCATAACTAGTTTATTATTCACATATTTGGAGAGGGTTAGCTTGGTTTTTAGTTGCTTATCCTTCCTGGTACTACAGGTACACATATTTGCAGATACATGTGCAGATAAGAGAAACTTCCTTCATTACATGAACATATATAAATGTATGTAGGAAAAACTTCTCATTCATTTTCTTGGTCACTACAGCAAGGGTTACTGGGAGAAAAAATACTGTGAGATTCATAGTAAAAATCACTAGAGTGGGCAACTTTTTAACTAGAAGGAGCTCTCTTGTGGCCACCCTGGCTGAGCTTTGAAGTGTGTCCTTTCACATACTTTGCCTCTCCCCCATCCTTCTTTATTCTGTGATCAGAAGTCTACCTTCATGGAAAATGAGTTCATCAGGTTTCAGTAGTCTCCTGACAAGCCAAGCATAAAACAAAGAGAGCTGCTGCTCCGCACCCACACGTGTGCTGCTGTCTTCCAGGAAATGATAATCAGAGGCTCAGGGCTGACCACAGCGCTGTGAGAAATTAAACATGATCATCATCAAATATCAAAACACATTTACCTGTATTATGTTAAGAGCACAGAACCCACAGTCGTAATTTTTTAACTGAAATACTTGGCTTGGAAGCAAAACTGGGGTTTGCCACAATCATTCTGAGTTCTGAATTACCAAGAGTCAAACCAACATATTTTGCTGTGTCCTTCCACATGCAGCCCAAATTAGCCCTCCGGTAGGTGCCTGAAAATACCATTTTTCTTCTTGACTGAAATGTTTTAACAGTCCTGTTCTGCACAGAAGGTAAGCAGGAAAAATGCATTATACATTAATGGAATTCGATGGAGTGTGAGCTCAGTTTCCCCAGTGCCACCAGAGACAGAGTAAAATTTGCTTGATCATTTAATGAGTTGAGAATCATTTTTGTTGCAGCACTGTGAATATAACCCAGCTACAAGTGGGCAGTAGTTGTTGTGAGGAAAAAATTGTTCATCTGTGTGATAGTTCAGTGTCATCTGGAATTTAAGAATTGAAAATTCAAAGTCAGAGGGCAGCTGACACTTGATTTTGTGCTCTCTCCTCTATCCATGGCTTTGATCATGCTACATCTTTCTTTGTGCCTGGTGCTCAACAGAGTACCCCAGGGTCATGGCCTGTTTCCTTGTCAAGAGGTATAAACCTACTGGCCCAAATATCTGAGGCCCAAGCTTTAGCAGGGGTGGGGGCATGAAGGAAGAAGGGGGGGAGCATTTCCTTCATGCTTTTCACTTTTCCCACATAACCCAAAGCAGACTAAACAAAACCAGTGTGAAATCTCATGGCTTGATGCTGCTATGGTTATATTTTTAAGCTGTCATCCATTCATTTATAGTTATGTTTATTCCCTAGATTTACAGCTTTTTTCAGCCTTTTCTTTCAGGGAGGTGCAGAGGGAGGTCGAAACCTTTAGAAAGGGGATTGCAGTAAGCAATGGCCTATGATTAAAGCACTGTGTTTTTCCTTGATGCTGCTCCTCTGCAGCAGTGTCACACATGGTAGCATTTAGGAGCCCTTCACAGCTGAGGTGTTTCAAACACTAATGAATGGAAGTTTCGTCGTATAAGGCAGGCAGCTTTGAGGCAAGCTTTGCTGAATGGTGTACTGTAGTGGCCTGGGAAAGGAAGAGAGTTATAAATTGTGTCAGTTAGCCACCCAGACAAAATGAAGCCATGTGGAAAATCAAATCTATTAAAGTATGAAGACTGTTATAAGCTGTTTTAAGCTGGTCATTCTTCAAAGGTCTCAGTTGGCTGAGGGGGTGAATTCCTCTTCTTCCTAGATCTTTTTCACGTGCTGTCTTAGGCGATGAGGTTCAGTCTTTGATAAAAACAGCTTTTCATTGACAGCCCCTTTTATTAGAACTGCTAGTTGCCCCCAATTCACCACGCATGTCCTGAAAGGTACTGAACATTTGTTTAAAAAAGCAGAATAAGAATATCACTTTTGGTCAGGCTTGCTGAAGGCAAACATGAAGCAGCACTAGGGCCAGTGAGGAGGAGAAGGCTTCCCAGAGCAACTGCTTAGGATTTGATATGTGCCCAAAATGCTTTCCATTTTCTATCTGCCCATGTCTGCTGGCCATAAGAGGCCCGTGACAAAGCATGGCACAGAAGCTTTTTCTTGGCATGTCCTGGAGCAGAAGAAAAACCTGGCAAGGCAAGGTAGAGGGATCAGAGAGCAGAGTACCTTCCCTTCCTTCCCAAGGTGGCTTCTGGAGATGTGACAGGACCTGTAAAGGGCATTTTATTATCTCAGGAGGTAATCGTCAGCTGCAAGAGGGACAACTGAACTGACAGCCTATGATGCATGGTCACCACGGTATTTATTATTCCTATTTGTGTGTTCTAGGAAGAGACTGAAGAAACATCCTCACAAGAGTCTGCAGAAGAAGACTAGGAGATCACACCATGCAATTTCTACCTCATCAGCAGTTGGGTCTTTTGAAGGGAGAAGACACTGCCTTGACCACTTACTTTCTATTGCCATGGTCTTTCCACTTTTGCCTGGGGGGAAAAAAATATCACATAACCTTAAAAAGGATTTGACTAATCATCTTCTTTGTAATCCCTTCACAGTCCCAGGTCTAATGAAAAACTGCTGTAACACAAAGGGGACACAGATTAATGATGCGACTTTTAATTACTGTTTTCTTTTTTCCTAACCTACTAATAGTTTGTTTGAGCTGCTAAGTAAGGGTGAATGGGTCAAGAAGAGCTCCAAATCAGGTTTGTGTCATTCACTGCACTGCGTATAAACAAGAAACTTGTAACATAGTCATTATAATGGGCATTGAAATAGGAAAGGCTGAGTGTGTAACACTTACGCCTTGCAACACTTCCAGCAACCCACTCCCTACTTAGTGAACTCCCTGTTTTAGAACACCAAAGATAGGGATAGATACTATCCTTTTTCTTTTGTAACCTTCTTGTAGACTTGTACTTGATTTGGTTTTTTTTAAGACTTACTATTATTTCGGGAAAAGAAATGAAAGCTGATCTTTCATTTTATTCAGCTGGTAATCAGAAGAAAGAAATCAACATGAAAAAGGTACTTTCATTTTGCAAAAGGGAAGAAAGACAAAGATACGTTGTATAGTTACAGATAAAAACATATCAGCACAAGCAGTAATAAACAAAATGAACAGTCCTTATCATCTGGATAATAGGAAGCCAGGGAGTTGGCTTTCTTAGAGTCAGGAGTTTTCTATGGAAACAAAAATGACTGACACCACTCTTATGCCATTAATGAACAAGTCTTTATTGATAAAAGTGTTTTAAAACATACAGAAAGGTACCTAGAAAATAATCATAAATTTATCAGAACAAAAAAAAAATCCAGATTTTTGCTTAGTTTCTACTAATTCCACTTGCCCTGAACCAGTATTTTGAAAGAATTGTATCTTTCCTCATTGCTCATCAATCACTGTGTAAGAACGAACACCATGTACCTCAGATAAGCTCATGCATTACTTTAAGCAATGTATTTTGACATAGGATGGTTCACTGAGCACCTCTGTGCCAGTGGCATTTCTCCATCTTTTCATTCAAAGCAGCACTTTTAGCACCAGATGCAATATTACCCCACTATTCAATACTACCTCTGATTTTTACAAATAACTCAACAGACTGATAAATACATGCTGCTATACACATTCAATGCAGGAAATTTTTACTGGGTAGATAATCATGAGTGTATCTGCATTTTCCCCTTATTTCTATTTCAACCTTTTTGCAGTTAAGGAAGCAATGTCTTTTTTGTGTTTCAGCATGACTATGTGTTTTTCTTTCACTTGGTTTGTTTGATTTTTTCTTTTTTTTTCTTTTTTTTCTTTTTTTTGTGTGGGTTTTTTGGTTTTGGTTTTGTTTTATTTTATGTACTTACTCTATTCTCTGCTAGACTTCTGTGTAATGTACTGTTAACTTGAATATATTTTTGTATTGAATTGCTGATAGGTTTGTGAGGATAATTTTCTTCAAGGACACTACATGACAGAAAAAATTTAGCTGTAAAGTTTAAATATTACTGTCCAAGTTTGTACCTCAAATGAATCATTTAAAGAAATGGACTAATTGATTGACAAAGACCTACCTCCAGACTTTAAATGGAATGAACTTGTTACTTTCAGCATTAGTTTTGAGACTTTTGAAACAGTTAGGACTGCAACTAATCCCTAATTCAAAATTATTTTTGTAAAATAACTTGTGGAAAATGAACACATTTTAAATTACTTTCGTATTAAAAATAAAAAAATTAACAAAAAAAACCTTCAAAGAAACTTGAAGCTTTGTAGGTGGGAAGCAACAAGCTCAGCTTTTGCATAATGCAATCACAAATATGTGTTTTTAAAAAAATTAGTAGATTGTAAGAAAATACTTGACAAGTATTTTCATGTATTTTACACAAATGTGATTTTGTAATATGTTTCAGCCAGATTTATTTTAAATGCTTCTTATGTAGAGATTTTTTATTCTCCCCTCTCTCACTTTTGTTGTTCTTTCTCTCTCTCCCCCCCCGCCTCCAATTTAATTTTCTCTATTTCTGTTTTATTTCCCTTCTTCCTCTCTTCCCCAGTCAGTACTTTGTACCATTGTATTAATAACTGGGCCAGGGGTAGTTTCTCAGGAAGGCGTCTGTTGGTATGGCTTTAGTGTGGAGCCAAATGCAGTTCAAGATAAGGACTTACTGGCTTCTTCCAAGAGGCAGTGTCCAGAAATATGGACCTCCACAAAAGACTGCACAGGGTTCAGTGATGGAAATTGCTGGGAAAGAGCTGTTTGGAATATTACAACTAGGTATGATAATATCAAGTGAAAGGGAAATAATCCTGGCTGTAAGTAGCTCTAACAGGCCAAATCCAGTGTCACTTGAAGGCAGTAACAGGAATTTTGCTGACTTCAAAGGGCATCACATCAAGCCTTAGCAAGTCCCTTTTGGGGTCTGAGGGGTTCTTTTGCATTTTTTAAAACCACGGTATTCAGCGGATGACACAGAAATAATTGCTCTGTGTGTGTGTCACTCTTCAACCTCTGAGAGACTTACCACTCTGATGAACTGAATCTTACATTTTCTATATATTGTAATACAATCAAAACACATTACTACCTCTTAGGGCCTACTATACCTCATTTTTTCAGACTGAAAAATTGCATGTGGCCATTGAGTCAGTGAGAACATCATAAAATTTTTTTATATATATAGTTTATTTTTGTGGGAGATAAATTTTATACGACTGTTCTTTGCTGTCATTGGTCACTGCTAACTATGACTGGACATGTAACTCTTCTACAATTTCTGCAAGAGAGGTGTGTTTGCAGGAAAAAAAATGCTTCAAGATGTTGAACTACAGTTTACTTTTCCTTGTGAGTGTCTTCTAACTTTTTGCTTTGTTCTTCATGTAGAGTTGCTGTCTATGATTGTACTTCAAATCGCTTGCTTGTTGAAAATGTTCCTTTAATGGTTTATCACAGTCTGTTCAGCACAATAAACATAATAGCCTCTGTGATCCCCATGTTGCTTGATTCCTAGACTTTTGTCACAATTCCATAAAATGGGTAATAAAGTTTGGTCACAATGACCAAATTTGTAAAATCTTTGCATGCAAGTAGTCTTTTTTTTTTTTTTTTTGGTCCCATGATCACAGGCACGTGCCTGAGAAGTTAATTTGCTGTTAGGGACCCCAGGGGTGGGCACTTAGCAGAACTATACATCTTACAAGGCTCCCTGAAAGGTGACGCAGCCATTCCTGCTCCAGGACTTGCTGTGCTGAGCTAAGGGCTGAACTGTGCACTTGGGGACCAGCAATCCTACCCACCAGACAGAGAACAGCACAGCACAGGCCAGGCTGATACTGGGTTTGTTGCTTGGTCTCAGATCCACCTCTTGGGGTCCACCAAGATGATGACCCTTCTCTTCTTAGGCAAGATTGCAGTTTGCATCCAAGTTCATGGAGTTTCCATTATGCAGGCATTAGGTTAAAAAGAGCAGGTACTCAGGGCAGCAGACACAGGGATATATCTGGGCACTGTCTGGGGCACAAATTGAAGAGCTCAGGAAACTGTTAAAACTCAGCTATCCCAAAGATTGTCACAGGTAAGTTGGCAGGATTCTTCTGTCTTCTCTTCATTTCCTCTTACACGGTCTTGTGGCCTGTTACAGTAAGATTTGAAGTCATAGAATCATAGAATATCCTGAGTTGGAAGGGACCCACTAGGACTACCAAAGTCCAACTCCTGGCCCTGCACAGAACAGCTGCAAGAATCACACCACGTGCCTGAGAGTGTCGTCCAAACATTTTTTGAACTATGTCAGGGTGGTGCTATGGCCACTTCCCTGGGGAGCCTGTTCCAGAGCCCAAACAACCTCTGGGTGAAGAACCTTCTTCTGATATCTAACCTAAACCTGCCCTGACTCAGCTTCATGACTTTTCTGGAGTCCTGTCCCTGGCCATGAGAGTGAAGAGATCAGTACCTGCCCCTCTGCTTCCCCTCGTAAGGAAGTTGAAGACCACTATGAGGTGTCCCCTCAGTCTCCTCTTTCCAGGCCAAAGAAGCCAAGTAACCTCAGCTACTCCTTATACGCTTCCCCTCAAGGTCCTTCACCATCCTCATGGCCCTCCTATGGACACTCTCTAACAGATTTATATCTGTTTTATATTGTGGTGCCCAAAACTGCAAACAGGACTTAAGGTGAAGCCGTACAAGTGCAGAGCAGAGTGGGACAGTCACCATCTGATTAAGTCTGTGGTGCATGTCCATTGATTCATATTGGCAACCATTCCTCTCTCACCTAAGGGGATTGTGCAGTTATTATTTCCTGAGATGTGTAGGTTTACACATTCTTTGTGTTCACTCATTTGCAGATTCTCCACTCTCAATATCTGTCTTCCCAAGGGCTTCATGACATGTTCCCTTTGGCCTCAGTTATTTGTAAAATAATCAAAATAAGATCACAAAAAAAGCACTAAGTAACAACACCCATTCAGTCCTGAGTCAGATGTGAGTAATTGCATTCATCACATTGTATGTCCTCTTCTGCTTTGTCACCCTGCTTGGTGGTATTAAAAGATCATTCCAGGGTTCATTCTTCCTGGTGGTCGTGTTCCCTGTGGTTGCCATCACGTGGCTCTTCCTGTTATTTTATCTGATGTGATGCTCCAGCTGGAACTCACCCACCTGAACAGGTCAGCCAAGTAGCTGAACTTCTGCTACTCTGTGCTTAACTCCCCTCTACTTCTTAGTCATTCCTCCAGCTTGCTTCACTCCCACTTCCCTTTCCAGGGCATCTCCCAATAAATTTCTGCATGCTTTATTCCATGGTGAGACTATTTCTGTGTATAAAACTAATTGGCTTCTGCAGGATCAAGGCCTGCATTTGTCTAGCAGCCAAGAGTGCTTTATCCAAGATGCCTGTGGCAGGAGTCATATTAAGTTTCTGGTTTTGCTTTCCTCTGCCATCACATCTCATCCGCACAAATACGGGGAGGAATTATTGAAAGCTGGTGCTGCCAGTGCCTTGCACAGCTATTTAATTGTCCATAGCTCTTTTCAAAACCAAACCATCTGGTCTGGTCATCATTAGAAACAGGACCCAGAGCAATGTGATTCTCCCAATCACGTGAGAGGAGTCAGATTTGTCATGCCTCACACTTCGCCTGAAGCCTGAATGATGCTTTTCACCCCAGCACCTCTGCATACAAGGATGTAGAATTTTGCCTCTCAATTTTTCCTTTTTTAATGTCCCAACATCTTTGTGATTGCATAATTGTTAAATATACAGAAGTACTTAAGCATTGTCATGGTTTAGGAATGGCACTCCTGCTCCCTCCCTCAGGTCCCTCCAGTGAGAGACACAAAAGGCAGAGATTATGAGCTAAAAGCAGTTTACTGGAAAAAGCAATGAGATAGGAAAATAAACAGTAACAGCAACAATATTAATAACAACAGTGTAAAGAGAGAGGGTGTTTTACATGCAGATTTCTCACCCACTACCTGATGCAGCACAACCCTGAAACAACCAACAAAATGGTAGCCGGACTCTCTGTGCACCTGCTTTTACTCTGACTGCAATCCCCTCCTTCTTGGAAGGGAAAATCTCTTACTTCCACTCACCAGTGATGACGTGTGTGGTATGGAATGACGATATGGACATTCCACATGGCTTCAGGCTCTGCACCCTCACAGCTACTGAGAAAAATTAGCCCTGTTCTTGGACGAAACCAGGACAAGCCTGTAGCCTTTAGCACAAATAAAGGTCCAATTGCTTTATGCCTCCTCTTTTCAGAAATACTACCAGTTGAAATTTTATTGAACAGGTTGTCCCCAGAAGCTGTGGATACTTGATCTCTGGAAGTGTTCAAGGCTAGGTTGGATTGGGCTTTGAGCAACTTGGTGTAGTGGAAAGTGTGCCTGCCCATGGCATGGGGCCTAGAATTACATAGTCTTTCAGGTCCTTTTCAATCCAAACCATTCTGTGATTCTGTGATTTATTATATGTACTTGCTCAGCCGAATGAATGTGTGCCATTGTGTGTTAAATACATTGTCTGAACAATGTAGACATGGAAACACTGGAGTCAGATTGGACGGAGCTCTAAACAACCGAATCTAATTGAAGACATCCCTGCTCATTGCAAGAAGTTGGACTTTTAAAGGTACCTTCCAACTCAAACTGTTCTATGATCCTGTGATCCTTACTGTCTGGACTCCTTATAACAAGCAAGAGTCAATACAGGTTAATGTTCTTCCTGTCTGCCTACAGGATTAACGGGCTTTGTGCCATGCTAGGACATGCTAGTGATGGGGAAACTTCAATCCTCCTGCCACCCCACCTCATTCACAAGAGCAAAAGGAGGGAAGCCATCCTGAGCATGCACTCCACCTTGGTTCCAGATGTCCCTGGCATGCAGGTCCTGCTCTAGCCGCGTTGCTGTTCTGTTCCAACCATCCTCATGTCCTTCAGTTAGAATCATGAGCTCTGCTGCTCTGGATTGATTCACCTCCATGTGACAGTAAGGTTTAACATGTCTTTTTCCTTCACACCTTTTACTTCCCTTTGCCATTCAAACAACCTTTTGGCTTTTTGGATATGTTTCTCACTTCTTTCCTTCCCACCTGAGAATCTAATGCTTTTCCCTCTCCTTTATCACTCTAACCTTGCAGTGCACTTCTTCCGGTATTCAAGAGAAAGAAAGCATCCTCCTGTAATTAACATTTTCTGAAGATACATGAATGTAACTATGATTACCCTGAAGATAGCAGCCTTCTGTAGTAGCCGTTTAAGTGGGAAGCAATCTGCCTGTTTACACTCTAAAATGAGACTGCAGATGGTTGTGCCCCAAACCTGCCACACGGGATTACAATCAGCTTTTATCTGGTAGAAAAAAAAGGGAAATTGAAGCATTAACTGATAAGACATAAGCCTTAACAGTCCTTCCCTACTGAGTTGGGGCTAATTAAGCACAGCTAAAAACATTAGCATTGTCACATAAAGGAGGAGCTTTACATTGTTAATAATGACTAGGGTAAAACTTGAGCTGGAATCCAAACATATGCTACATTAAGGCATGCTATTAAAATAATCAATGAAAGAAAATAACAAATGAAAGTTGGCTGGATCTGAAAAACCGATAGCAGGCAGAAACATTAATTAGCAAGAGAGGAAACTTAGCAGAGACAGAAGTCCCATCAAAAAACAAGATTACATTACATTATACATGAATGTCAGCTACAAAATATTATGTGGGACCACCAAAGATTATGATTTTAATTGAAGGGGGTTTAAATTCAGAAAATCTATTAAACATATATAGTCCCTCAAGGCATTTTGTTCTTAGTTCAGGGAGAAGGAAAAAATAAGCACATTTTTATTGCACTGGAACACATTTGCCATAAAACTATAGTTTTAGCAATATCACATAATAAAAAGTAAAATTTCAATCAACATTTGAAAACAAATCAGCTCAGCAGATGCACTGAAGGAGTTACTTTAGTCCTGCATAACAGCAGAATATTGTCTTTGACGCTACATCATAGTCTAAGATAGGAGTTTTATGAGGCCTGATATGCACAGAAGGTGTTCACAAGAAATTACTGTTCCTAGACTGCACTTGGTTCCAAAACAAATTAATGTCTATCAAGGGCACCATTAATAAAATTATCTTTGCCAAAGGTTCATAGTTTAGAATCATTTAGGTTTGATATTTTTATCCCAACAGGCACTAAATTCAATGAGATTCAAGCCCTGGGGAACATCATCTGCTGGAGATCCCCATGTGACCCACAGTTTTGGTGTCCCCACATATGGCTTTTGTGTTATGAGCAACACCCTTGAGATCCACCTCACTGTGCAGTTATAGTCCTCACAGGTCTCAGAGGTACCACTGACTGGTCAATAAGTTACTCTACATCGTTGCAGAGAGAAAGGGATCTTGCCCTAAATAAAGCTCTGTGTGGCAAAAACTAATGATACAGGACTTGTGTTGGAGGTGGCCATTACACAAATCTCACTCTCACTTTTGCAAGCAGTTTAGCATCATGAGACATGTCTCTGCTTGGTTTTGGGTATGTGTAACTATACACCATAATTGCATCTATATCTTTGTAATGCTTTTAAAGAAAAAAAGGACATTTTTCAATGTACTGGTGATTCTCCATCACTTATGTCCCTGACACACTCAACAGAGTGTTATATTGTATTTACAACAACAACACAGCAATTGCACAGCACAGAATGAATGTCAGAAACCTTGTGTTACCAGACCAATAAGGACATATTTTTCATAAATAAGTTTCGTGCATCATTATTCGCAGGTTAAGGGGAGGACTTGTTTTCCACTAAAATCTTTAGAATGAAATTGTTTCATCAGCACTTAATTGTCTGTGCTAGGAATAAAAGCTGTCTTCCTTCAATCAGAATTTGACACAAAACACTTTGGTTTGGTTATGTGCGAGTATATTTTACATGAAAAGACTTCCCATCTTTCTTAACCAATACACACAATTAAATAGCACAGCACTTGATTTCAATAGGAAATAGGCTTAAGAAAGGAAGATGGGAAGATTTCATTTCCTATGGAACACAGGAAGCATTTATAATCTTCTGTCTATCCCCTTTCCCTTAACAACTTCAAGGCTATTTCAATTCTTTTTGGCAATTAGCCTTGACCTGTAAAGGATGACCTCTACTATTGCCTTTTCCTCATGAGGGCTTGAATTAAATCAGCTTGTAGTGCACAGATTTACCTTTGCACTTCTCTGAATTCTGTAGTATGGGGAATCTCAAGGTCTTGAATAAACTCTTAGGACATGCAGCCCTGAAAATAACTGGTCGTGGATCAGTAATGGCTTTTCTGGTAACACAAAAACCTGCAAATCATGAATCTAAATAGGCACAGTTCAGGATGCACACAAATGACAGATGCAAGGAAGAAAACAGTGATGGGGAGGTGGGTGAAATCTTATTGGAGTTGCTTACGACAATGAGTTTTAGGGATAATTGATCTATTTCATGGGAGTGAAGACCAGTTAAAGTTGCAACCTCTGCTCCATACACAAAACCTAGTGAAAGATATTTTATTTATTTATTTATTTATTTATTTATTTATTTATTTCATAAATTCTATGCCAAAAAAAAAGCAGCAAGACAGAATTGGAGAAAAGAGAGACAGAGTGGGGCACATAGAGTTGTGAGCATGGCCAGAAGAAAGCTTGGCAAGAATGCTTTTGGCCCAAGTGCTGACCACAAAGACATGAGCAAAGAAGGTGTGTATGGCTCTGCTCCTGCTCTCCTCAGGAAACCAGACTCCAGGTGCTCTTCATGAAGAGCAAGCTTAAGACAAGAAATGCCCAACCCAATTTGCCTTTCTAAATGAAAACTACACCCAGGACTCTGAAGTTTGGTTATTTGCTTGGATATGAAAAGTGTTCAGAAGCAGCCACATGCACATATGCAGAGCAGAGCAGAGGGTATCCCAAAGTGTATCAGCAGATTGGAACCACTGCGGCTGCTTGCATCAGCTGTTTGAGATGGAAAGCTGCTGATATTGTGCTATTTACGTAACCTGCTTTCTTTCTTTATGGAAATTCAGAGGGTAATACACAGCCCTTAGTAAACAACATTCTGTTGTTTGCTTAAGTATAACAGTGAGTTACCCTAGAAAATTAAAAATTAGGTAACAGATCAATAAACTATTCAGAAATAACCACTCCCTGTCTCCCCCACACTATCACACAGGTGGCACAGCAGCTCCATTACACTCTACAACAGAGTTTCTTTTAAATACCCTTACTGGTAAGGTCAGGGCTTCTTCTGAAGTGCCTTTGGAAGCTCACAGGCATAGTACAGTGTAGGAACCTACTTTAGAGGATGCTCACCATCCTGTTCCAAGGACCTGAGGGACTTAGCAGAGTGTGGTCTTGAACTTGGCCTTACTTTAGTTCCCTCCCTAAGGCTACTGTGTAGTATATGGAGTGTTAAATTGGCTTACATGAGGTTTCCCTTTCACCCATTGTTGTTGGTTTCAGTAAAACAATGCAAGTAAAAACTAAGCAGAGAAAAGCCAACCTTCATCTGAGGACTTCTCATTTTTATAATTCAAAGCACCTGCACTGGACCTTCTGTTTTGCAATGGATGTTTGAGATGTACAGACACAATTTTACACTGCTGGGAAGATGATGCATAGGGAGGTATGGCTACAGTCACTTTTGGTGAGTGTCTCTCTCACCTAAAGTGAGAGATTGACAGAAGTCCAAAGGCTTCCCTGCACCAATGGGATGGAATCCTTCAGCAGGGGCCTGTAGTAATGTCAGCAGTGCAAACCTTTAGGATAGTCTGTTTTTCCCCACCATGTGTACAAAGGCAGCTCCAGACACTTTGAGAGCATCAATAAAATGAGTGGGTGTCCTCATAATCTGTGGAGGTGAAAAGTGGCCACACCATGTTTTCAACTGAGACCAACTCCCACAGTCTAAGGAGAGCTGATCCCAGGAAGCAATGGGATAGTAGTAAATAAAAAAGTAAATTAAGTATTTGGTGTTGATGAAAAGTTAGCATGTTTTTCTTCAGTTAAAGGTCTAAAGAGTAGCCAAATTAACAGTTTTTCTGCTTTTAGGCAGAGATCTGTGTCACCAAGCTTTAGTCATTTAAAACTTAGATGTCTCATCTAAGGTTTTCATCAGTCAGAGGATAATTCCTTCCTTCCTAAAATATGGGTCCAAGCTGGGTGGGATGAATCACTCATCCCTCCCTATTGACTGTTCAGGAAGCTGAGACAGTGATGTTAACTTAGCTCAAAAAAAAGTGAATATGGGTCGTTTCCAATTACATTGCTGAGCTGAGCAACTCCTACTCATGAGCAATTGCTCTAACTCCTGCACTCATCTTCCAGATGTCTTCCTGTCTCCAAAGGCAGATAAGTCAGTTGTCTTCATCACATGCACAATGTAGGTGCATAAAATCCAGAATGAGATTCAGACTTTGTGTCCCAGTTTCACAGAAACAATTAAGTGCACACTGGGAGAGGGACAGGGTCAGTACAGACAGTCACGTCCCCTCTGAGCCAGCACAACCCATTGCCTGGAGCAGGCAGGCATCCTATACCTGTCCCTTGAATGCGACTCATCAAAGACTAGGGTGAGGTTGTGGTTTAACCCCAGCTGGCAACTAAGCCCCACACAGCTCACTCTTCCCCAGTGAAATGAGGGAGACAAAAAGACAAGTAACAGTGAGGAAAATCTTGGATTGAAATAAAGACAGTTTAATAGGTAAAGCAAAAGCTGCCTATGCAAGCAGAGCAAAACAAGGAATTCATTCACTACTTCCTGTGGGCAGGCAGGTGTTCAGCCATCTCCAGGAAAACAAGGGTCCCTCATGCATAGTGGTGACTTGGAAAGACACATTACATCACTTCAAATGTGTGTCCCCCTTTTGTCCTCTTCCTCCAGATTTAATAGACTGAACATGATGTCATATGGTATGGTATAGCCCTTTGGTCAGCTGTGGTCAGCTGTCCCAGCTGTGTTCCCTCCCATCTTCTTGTATATCCCTAGCCCACGTTCTGGTGCAGCAGTACCTGAAGCAGAAAAGGCACTGATGCTGGGCAAGCCCTGCTCAGCAATAATGGATTTGTACTATCCAGTTTTCAGCACAAATCCAAAACTTATTCCCATACATCTACTATGGAGAAAATTAAGTCCACTCCTGTCAAAACCAGCACAGGTAATTTCAAACCAAGATCTTAGAGGTATTTATTCCCATCCACTAGTCAGTGATTTCTTTGATGTTCCTAGTATATTAGGAGCACTAAGGTCACGTGTCTTCGGGGGTAGGATGAGATGACCTTTAAAGGTCCTTCTAACCCCAACCATTCTATGATCCTATGCTTTGAAGTCCCTCTATACAATGTTGTGACATACCTGCAAGGACATGTTATATGGTCAGTTCAAACCTCAAACAGCCATAAGTACACATCTAAAACATGGAAATAAAAGGCAAAAATACAGAGTCATATTGTCACTATGCTTTCTTATAATTTTGTATTTGCTTATGGTTTATCCAACCTGTGGTATAGCACTTAAAAAGTGAGGGGACGGCATCAATGGTCACAACAGATACTGGAGCAGATGCAAAGTTTGCAGCCTCACCCAAAGCATGGCTGAGACAGGTGAGCCACAGCAGCTGTGCAGACCGTGGGCAGAGTCGACGGCACACGCAGCAACAGCAGCACGACTACAGTGAATTCTGCGGGAAAGTGCTTGAGGGACCTGTGCACAGAATTTTAAATTCCTGGTGGAAAACAACTATCTCAGCTGAGACTTGCTGCTTAGTGCACTTGTGTCACAGACAGCAAGGACACAGATTTCAAGTAAGTCAGCAGCTTCTTGGAAAATTCATCAGCGCTGCTCTTTTTGGGGCAGATGTCAGCATCAGGGCATGGGTGACTGTAGTCCAAACCTGATTAGATTCCCTTACCTATAGATGATATTACAGTTAAACTTACCAAAACAAGTACTTCCTGAAATTGAGGAGTTCATTAAAGCAAATGTTCAATTTCAACCTACAGTGCCATCAGGCTCAGTCCTGCTGCACTGGCTGCTCATGTTGTGTTGAGTTTGAGTAAAAGCTTCACAGCTGAGCCTTTGGATGAAGTCTAAACCTCCATCTATGCAGCCCTGTAAAAAAGACTGTAAAAGAAGCCTTTTGAATTATCATTGTCCTGATCTCGTAAGAATAAAGCAGCATCAGAAAATAGTAAAAATATTATGTACCTTTTTCACAGTTAATTCTTTGTGTCAGCTTCCCAGATAGTGTAAAATCTGTTTAGCTCTGGGAAATCAATGAAATCACTCTGCCTGATGCCACTGAAGAAGCCAGCCAATCAAACTCTGGCCAAAACCTCATCTGAAAGGAGGAGAGGGAAAATGCACAGGAGTTTCAGAGGTAATGTCTGACAGCACTTCTCTGGAGCTTGGTGCTGGTGCTCTAAAGGCCCATCTGAACTCAGAGATTAGAATTCAATGATATCCAGCTAGAAGACAAAGGTATATTCTCACTACACGAGGAGAAAGGAGGAATGACTGCAAAAACGACACTTACACTCATTTGACAGTGATATGAATGTGAAAAGTTTCAGGCCGTCTGAAATTTTTTTCCTTCAGGGGTTATGCAAAACACATTCATGCAGCCTTAGCTATCTCATGGGTTGTGGTATCTTCAAAATCTCATGAAACATTTGTTTTGCCTTCAAGCGTATTTTGGAGTCAGAGCTCAAACTCAACAGAATGCTCCACACTGAGTGTAACTATGTGGAGACAGTGCTTACTCTCCCACATGGAATTAATTTCAATAGATGCTATCAATTCTGTAAGAATCAAAAGCCTCATCTTCTCTCCAGCCTTGGGATGGTGTAGGTCAAGAGACTGGATGTCCACAAAAGCAATAAACCACAGACATGGGGTACCCCTGCTTGAAAACCTATTTGAAGAGTTTCCTCACCCATATGCTCTACCCCAAATGCATGCCAGGGGCAAATGTAGGGATGGCACTGAACCCCCCAGCTAGAGCCCATCCCTGTGTTTCTCCCAAAACTGTGCATTCCACCTCTTCTTTCCAGTCCTGAAGATGATGGTGACCCCAGAACTGGGATGCTGCCATGGAGCTGACCAAGCTAAGCACCCCACCCAAAGACACACCCAGAAGGTGATCCTGGCTGTCATGGCAGTCACAGAATCAGCACAGCCATGCTCTCTCACCTTCAGCACTTCGCTGAATCATAACTTTACACAGGAAAAAGTGCATATGGGAAAGAAAAGAAAAATATGAACAGGAACAGGAAAAGTAATATATAACAACCAGCTATCACTTTCCAAATATTTTTTCTTCTATTAATTTTAAGGGCAGAATCATTTGGTGGTAAATGGGGAATAAACTAAAACCATCTGCACCTTGCTAGGCAGCTGTCAGAAAGCCAAGCAAGCTCTTTGGGTATATAGGCCTGATGTTTAGATCCACTGAAGCTACTCCAGCAGTGTCAAGCACATTGATGAGAGCCCTTTTCCAGAGCTGAAGAGGCTGATTCGAATGTTATGGTATTGCTAAGATTAAAAAGTTGCATTAGAGACCCCACTAAAATGATACAGTTTTGCAAGAAATTAATTTTTTATTTAGTGGTTACTCATATGGCACCCATCAATTTTAGAATAAAAGGAAACCAGCAGGGCAGAGAAGAGATCTCATGTATTGATGGGTTAAGATGCCTAGCACAGTATGTAATTTAAACACCAGAGGTCTGGACTTCAGCAGAAAGGGAGGGGAGCAGCCTATAAACATAATTTGAGAAGAATGTCTTAATCCTAGAAGTGGTTAACAGATAACCTGATGGCTGACTTTGGCAGTTTGATCTAAGCAGCGAACACCAGCAGTCCTGGAGGAGGGAAAAGCTTTTTTAAAAAAGGAATAAACTTAAGAGTATGTCCCATCAGCTAGATTTTTGAGATAAGATTAATGAGAAATAGGTTGATTTGTACTTCCTGAGTTTAAAAGTGCAGATCTCCATGGATCATAATGTCCTGCCTAGCTGCTAATGTTTGCGTGTTTAGAAAAATGCTACTTCTCTTTGGGAGAGAACGTGTTGCACATTGGGATAGTGCAACAGTATTTTTCCAGGGAAAATCTAAAATGTATTTTCTTCATTTTATAGGATTGGAGTTATCTAAAGAGGAGGCAGAAGGATCAGCATTTTTGCTGCAAGGTACTGAAAATAATTCATCTGGAAATTTTGTTACTTTACTGAGACAATCAGCAATTCAACTGATATAAATATATATTTATATCTACTACTTATGATTATACTATCTATTTAATAAATGTGGATTTATTATCCATGAGTTTAAAATGTTTGTTCTACTAACCAATCTTTGCAGAGGATACGAAAGGATGGATTTCTTTTAATCCATTTTAGACCTCCAGACACTTTCTTTCTCCTTGCTCATACCATGTAGCAAAGGACACACAGTTGAGCAGCCCTCCCTGAATCCTTCAGTATTCCTCATAGCCCGGTCACTACACCCTTTCCTCACAGACAAAACAACCCAAAGGCAAAGTGAGAGCCCTCCTGCTGAGTTTCACAGGCCCAAGTCTCGCCTGCAATTCTCAGGACAAAGCCTGAGTACATACGGAGATTTTCACTAAACTCCAGGCATTTTTTATTACACCTCACATGAATTACAGTGTTTTCCTAATTATTGTTGCCTCTCTCCTTCAGCTCTTTTCACTGTGCAGCCCAAAGTGGTAGAATGGAAACATCAGAGTGATGCTAGCCAGCATGTTTGGTGCTGTCACGCCTGTTGTCATACAGTTCCTCATCCAGACCCATGGATCCACATGCAATGCTGGGCTTTGCTGAGGTGTGTGCTGCAAGCAGCTCACCCTACATGCACCCAGCAAGTGGTGCCAGAGCGAGGAGATGGAGAAGAAAGGAAGCATGTGAGACAGAGCAAGAAGAAGGCAAATTACACCTGAAATTTTAGGAATCAAAGGGGACAAATGAAAAGCAGAAAAGGTGTGTGAAGGAAGATGAGACTGGAGTTGAACAGCCTCTTTAGCTAGGCATAAATCTGTGCTGCTGCTAGGGACAGCCTCTCCTCTTCCCTTTCCCCAGTGGTTTCCACCCTTCAGATCTAAGATGGCTGGAAATGGCTGAACCAACAGAAGCTGAGATGTTGGCCTGTGACAAAGTTCAGGGGGAGTCATAGAAAAACTTCTGTGGTCAGGCAGGAGTCTGTGTGGTCAGGCAGGAACCAAGCGGATCAGCAGCAGGAGGGAGCCAGGAGGACAGCACAGGGTCTGTGCCAGGTCTGAGCTCCTGGGAGCAGTCTGGGCTGTTTGGGTAACTCATGTGTGGCTCAACATGACATCCTGAACCCTGCAAGTGCCCACCTTTCTACAGCTTACTACACGGTCTAGAGAAGCCTTTCTTAGTTGGCATCTACCATACTGAAAAGATCAAAGCTTGTGTTTGAATGCAGTGACTGCTGGGTGAAGGCACTTGCCTGGATTTTCCTAGTGAAGATCTTGGGTTCTACAATTACTTCCAAAGGCTACCCCTTTGGATATTCAGGTTGCTTCTACTGGACAACCTCCTCAGCACACAAAACTGAGCATATACCCCAAGTCATCAGCATTGGCACCCTGAAAAATTTCACAGCCACATTTTCAGACCACCCTGAGCTTGGTATCATGCAAACCTGCTGAGTGCTATGCAGAAAGATGCTTTCTCCAGTGTCTGTGAAAAAGACTACAGCCCTCAGCAGGAGAGGCTAATGTTTCTATTAATTTCCAGACAAAGAGCACTGAACTGCAGGGAACTCCAAAACCACAGCTCTTCTCTTTTTCATCCTGTAGAGCCATTGCATGGGAAAAAGAAGTATTTATTTTAAGGGTTATTTCTTTTATTTATTCAGCCCCCTTTTGATGATGCATTTCCCAGAATAGGTGCTTGTTTCTGGGCCAAGAGCACCTGTTTAGCACCTACATCCCCAAACCTACCTTAGGTATTATGATCAAATGAAAATCTCACATCAGTTTCTCTAATCAGTGTGAGCAACCAAGGCTGCAAGAGGGCAAGTGGGGAAGGCTGAGAGCCACTTGCATAGTACCTGGTGAGATCCTCCCTGGACATGCTGTGCCCCAGCTTTGAGAGACTTGGGTCAAACCTTCATTGAAAGGCTTTAGTATAGATAAAACTGAAGAAAAAAACCCCACTCTCCTTGCCTGAGTTCTCCTGTGGCCTTCCACACTGGCCAGTCTCTTTCTCCTGCATCTACAAACATCATTATCCCTCATGAAGTTCAAGTGTTAGAGTACAAACAGCAACAGCACTTCAGATCTGTGCTGTAATGCACTGTGGTTTTATTATTAGTTTTATTCTATTTGCTTCTAGTAGAAAAAAAGGAAATTTTAAGGAAAAGGATTAAAATAGCATACGAGAGAGAGAAAAAAACATAGATACAGTGAACTTTTCTTCATGAATTTTATTAGCAAATTACAGTAATGGCAATTTAAGTGCTAATTATTGAGAAATAATCTTTTTACTCTTAATTTTGTACCCCTGAGCACAGCACAAATCAGCACTGAAGAAAACCATTAGTTCCATATCAGTCTGTGATTCGCAGAGACATGCAATAAAACTATATTAATCTTGGATTACAGCTAATTGCTAAGTCTCACCCTCCTGTTCCATGGTTGGTTGTTGCCCTGGAGTTACAGCAGCTGGGGACTTGTTTGTAGCCACAGGGTTTGTGCTTGTCTGAACTGGGTTAGCGTTCAGAAAGGCTTGCATAGACTTGCTGAAGCATTCCTGAAAGCTTTATATGAATTGAAGTACATGAAATCACATTCATGCTTCAAAAGGCCACAGTTTATGAAGTGTGGTACAAATGTAACCAAAATCAGAATAGACTTCTCTATGTTAGAAAGCATCTTTCTAAACCTTTGGGGAAGTGAATTTTTTTGTTCTGGTACTCAGCAAGTAGACTTCTCTTCCCAAGTGCTCCTAAAACAGTTTTGCTACAGATCCACCATATTAATTGAATAAAGCTATAAGTCAAATGTGCTTTTTTGTGAAGGTTTACGAGTTTGTTTTTTTTTTGGAGAACCATGAATCCCAAAGACCAAAGCAACACAATGAAGAGAAAAAGAAGTTAGTGGGGGAAAAAGAACAGCATGTTTTAGGTGGGAAACCTTTGGAGGATATTTTAGAAAAATGCTTTAATAGAAAATTAATTACTTTATCCCCATAGATAGTGTGTATAAATATTAAAATTTCAGTTTCATTATAAATGCTGATCTTGTAGTACTTTAGCAGTCACATCACAGAACAGTTTGAAAGCAGGTTAGAACTTCATACTAATGGTGAAACACATCCATCAAGTGCTTTTAGAATCAAGAAAACATCTCTGAATTTTGCCTGTAAGTTCACTGGACCCAGGATTTTCTCCTTCCCTGCAGAGAGCAGGGTACATATTACTCCAGTTGGTTCTGAGTATTGACTGAGTACAGGGTGAGTGGGGGAGCCTTTTCTTGTGGATGGGAGTAAGAGACATTGGGAAGTGCTATAAGAAAGGGTGCTGGGATGCAGGTTTTTTTTTCCTAGGCTCCTTCCTGCTTCTATGCTGACAAACCCAGAAGAGGATTGTCTGCTGCCCATCCCCAAAACACAGCCCCTCCACCCTTGCTGTGTTTTGTTTCAACCATCCAGGTGATCAGAGCCGAGACATGTTAGTGGGGTCACCTGGTTCTTCATGCACATGGAGGGACCATGGTGGGGGATCCACACTGCTGGACCAAAGCATGAGAGCAGCAAGAATGCTCTTGACAGCTGCAAGGTCCAAAGGGGCAGTGATAGAAGCACAGAGCAGGACTGATATTTTCTGATTTGCATTTCCCATGAAACATTAGTTCAGGAAATACATAGAGTATCTCACATGCGGTGGGTTAGGATAAAGCTGTTGGATGCCTCCCCTAGATGACTGCTGCAGGTGAAGAGGCTGATCTTTGCAATTTGCAGTCACTGCTAGTCTCTCGTACTGCTCACATGCCCTGTCATAAGCCCTCTGCTGAGGACAAGATGGTGAACTCAGTGATATTTCATCTTTCAGGGCAGAAGAAAAAGATCTTCCCTTTTCTCCTCACTTTCTGCAGCATATCTGTCTTTACCCTGGGCCAGGTCTGGTGTGCCCCCGTGAATCTGCAGCAATGGATCACACTGTAGGGACTTGAATCCACATCAGCAGGGAACATCAGCAGGATTGCAGTGTGTGGGACCTGTCACTTCAGCACAGCTCAAGTGACAAGTACAGATCTAAACAGATACGTCTAAACATGACCGTGGTACCAAAGTTATGGCACACACCTGCATGGGGTAGATTTGCATTCGGGTCCCCTGATGATTTCTGCTTTTTCTCTCATAACTCACTACTTGGCATCTGCTCTGGACACTTCTCAAATCCTAATCTCAATATGCCTAAGCACTCACACACCTTCCTGACATCATCTTCTGTGAGGGACCAGGGATGGACACAGAAGTAGTGGTGGTCTGACTCTTAAGCCATTGGAATGGCACCACTAATGTGATTCATAAAATGATTTCATATACAACAACTGTTTGATTGCTGAGTATATCTGGACTGAACACACATTGAAACAGCTAAATACACACCAAATATG
Source organism: Trochalopteron elliotii (assembly GCA_024734555.1). Lineage (NCBI taxonomy): Eukaryota > Metazoa > Chordata > Aves > Passeriformes > Leiothrichidae > Trochalopteron > Trochalopteron elliotii. Next base: position 8,070,188 of record JANPWX010000699.1, on the reverse strand, counting down.
GCCAAGAAATGCTTGTTCGTAAATACATCAGTTGTGGAATAGTTTCATAACTGTGTGTGATCTTAAAGTTTTGAGGAGAGGAAGGTTATGCATGGGATATTTACTCAGTTGTAACGGAATTTTATTGCAACTAGTAATCAGAAAAATAAATCATGTTTCTGATACTATAAAATCAAAATTTTAAAACAAAAATGGAGATGAGTATATTATGGGATGGGAAGAGGATGAGAACACTGAGTCTCACCAGAGCTGGTTTTAAAACATTTCCAGCTGAAGCAGTCACATACCATTGTCTTAACTTGGCAATATGTGCAGAAAATGGTTCCCACCAAGGACTAAAGGCTGGTTACACTCTGCCATGCATACGTGAAAGGATGTCAAGGTCTGGATAGTCATAGTTAATAACAATTTATTCCAGGAGGGCTCAGGTGTGCACCCAAACATGCCCTGTATATCTTGGTCTCCATAAACCACTAAACTCCTGTGTCAGCCCTTTGGACCAGACAGCCCAAGGGTAGATGTTCATTGCCATGAGCCATCAGCATGATCATCATGTTGCCCCTTAGCTCCATGCCAGAGTCTTTGTGGTGTTTGCCTATGAGCTGAGCTAGTGGGACTGCTCCGTGCAGCCAATGCTTTTACCGGAGACCACTATTTTTTAACATATTGTAACACTTGTAAAGCACTTTGCAACCATAAATCTTTTCATTGTTTGTGACATTTCCCCCACCTGCTCTCTCTGTGTGATAATACACTTTTAAAATAAATACTATCCGTTTATACCTTCATTAAAACTCTATATATGCTCTTCTATGTCCCCGAGGCATTTGCTGAATTCATGATTGCTACCAGTGCGTGACGTAAGAATTCAAGCTCATAAAGCCCATTCATAGACACTTTGCAGCACATGCCATTTATTTGGGCTTCTATTAAAGGTACTATGTTGCCATACTTTGCAATCATAAAAACAGCAAAAAATTTCAAGGGATTTTTTGATAGGTGGTTTGTGTTTTAAATGGACTTGGGCTATGTGGGAAATGGCTGGCAAAAATGTACCTAATTGAGCCATTGCTCTGTGTGTCTTCTTGACTCGTTTCAGCTCTGCAGGTACACTGCTCCCCGGCAGGGTGGTTTGACTGGTGTGGAGAAGGAAGCTCTTGGAGATGACAGTTGTCACTGCAGTCATCAGCAGAAGGTTGCCTACACTCAAGGGTTTTCCACCAGACCCAGAGCAGGAAAACAGCAAGCCATGGGGAATGCTTGACTCACCGTGCTAAGCACTTAAAAAGATACTGGACATACTGTTTCATTATTCAGGCAGTTTTAGTTTTTTTCATCATTATATTGCCATCAGAGATAAGTAGAAAACAGGTAGACCCACACGTAAGCACCAAATTATACCCCTGGTAAAAAGCAGAGCACATGTTTACTATGACTTGGATCCATTTGCTGTTTTGAGTCTCAGTATTTCTGAATATTACAAACCAGGACTTGATCTCACCTTGCTGCTTCCTACCAAAGAAAGTCACAACACTGCAGACATTGAACTGAATAACTGAATGCATATGGATAATTCCACTGAATTCAATACAATATGCAATTCTGAAGACTAATGTGTATTTAAAAAGCAAATGGCAGTTTGCACTAACAGACTTATCTTTCAACAAGATTTAATAAATAGCATTGCTAATACTGCCACATAAAATCATATAATTTTTCCCCCTTCCCTATTTTGGAATGAAAGTATGCACTGTAGAAACCAAACAGAAATATGGTGCATCACTGCCCTTCTTTTGCCAGATTGCAGAAATGTTCATTTTAAGCCAACATTTTCCTCATTTGCCTTTGTTGCAAAGTGTACCAGATGAATTTTGTGGTACTAAATCGTAAGAGAAAATAAACACCATCGAATTAGAAACCCAGCACTTACTGCTGGCACCAAACCCAGAATTTCAGCCGACGATTAGTACATTTGGTGTTTGTAGCTCCAGATATATTCTCATTAAAAACTGGTTCCAAACCAGCATGCTGCTCCAACAAAGGCAAGTTAGATGCAAAAAGGACACAATTTTAGTCCTGTTGTAACTGCTGGCAAACTACCACAGATTTCAATAATCTACTAGACCGGGTCCAAAATGCAGACATTAGATATACCATGAAAGAATGACTGTCTGGAATTTATTATGCAGCAGATATGCCACCAAACTGGAAATTTCACATAGGGAGAAAAAAAAAATCACATTGTGTATTTAGCTTGGATAGGCTGAAAATGATGTAATAGAAGCATTATGATTTATAACAAATTTATGAGCTATGCAGACAAGCTGTTCTCTGGGGATATATGTGGTAAATGAAGAATACCAGTGGCAAATAGAATTTACATCAAAGCAATCCTGCAAACCTCAAACACTTATTACTCTATTCGTGACCTTGGTTAGTACACAGAAGTAGAATACAGCTTAGCATAATGTTAACATTTACATAAAATGAAACATTTCTGTTTAAACAATTACTGAAAATGAGATTAAAACTTTATGTAAGCTACGCAACATGTATTTTTGACATTGTGCACCATTGTTTGAAAGCAACTTGCTTTTAAAGGAAGATAGAAGTTTATTGAATTGCTACGCTTTAATGCAAGGGGTTGCTTATCTGAAAAAAATATCTGTGGTGCACCTCACAGGGTACTAAGTGAAGTATGTGTAATGTGATTGCAGGCTCAGGCAGGTTTTTACCCCTTTTTTGTGGATGTTAGCCCACAAAGTAGAGGGTACCATGTCATTCCCAGCTAATGGCAAACTCCTGCAGAGACATGGATTTCTCTGTGCTCCCCCTGAAATTAAGTAACTTCATGCCTTTAAAAGGGGAACAGCAGCAGTCTCAGGGTAGTTTCCAGGGAATTTTTTCCTGAAATTTTGCAATTTTTGTGTTACCAGATCTGGTCTACGAAGAAATACTGCGCAGTAGAAAATACAGACAATCTCAGGGGTAACTCCCTGCATGGCATTGGCACAAGAGGCAGTAAGGATTTTTTACTGGTACTCACCAATGGAGGAGTGTGAAGAGAGAAAGAGGGCTAGAGGAGTAAGGAGGCCTTGGCAGGGCCATGCAGCAGGTCAGTCTCTCCTTTGCCTTGCACAGCTTTTCTATGAGATAACCAGCAAAAATATATCACCTCACCTCTTTTCAGCAGGACTAATTTATTAAAGTTTTCTGGGCCTTGCACCAACCCACAGTGTCCAGAAGACCATGGCAAGTGCCAGGCTGGAGTGGTCCTGGCTGTGCTACACCAGTAGAAGTTCTGACCTGGTGCTGAGCAATCAAAGGCCTTTCTTTTGCAGGTGATGGATATTGCCCATCATGCTTGCATGGGCTGAGCTTCCCTCAGAAAATTCTAGGAATTCTGCTTCCTTTTCCCCTCCCTGATTAAGTTTTCTAGATTAGGATGTATGTCTTGCCAGTGATGCACTAGTTTGTCCAGGTATCACTGGATCCAGGACATGCTCTTTTTCTAGGTATGATCAGGAGTTCAAAGTAGAAAATTGGATGCCTTTGAGAACACTAAAATACTGCAAACCCTGTAGGTGATAAACTATGTCAAAAGGAACATGTACGTAACAAATGCCTCCTTGTAATAGATGCACCCTGGTGCCAGAAGGTTGAGGCAGTTCCCTCAGCACCGTTGAGGCCAGACTTGAAGCACTGGGTCACGGTCTGGGCTCCCAGTAAAAGACAGACATGGACATACTAAGAGTAGCTCAACCAAGGGTCACAAAGATGATGAAGTGATAGGAACTTCTCTTCTCTGTGGAAAGGCCGTGAACTGGGACTGTTTAGCCTAGGGAAGAGAAGGCTCCAAGGGGGGATATTATCAGGGTGTAGAAACACCTGAAGAGAGGGTGATAAGGAAGACAGAGCCAAGCTCTTTTCAGTGTCCAGTTATGGGACCAAATTGAAACACAGGAGATTCTTCCCAGATATTAGGAAATGCTTTTTCATTTTAAGGTTGACCGAACACTGGTACAGGTTATTCAGAGAGATTATGGAGTCTCCCATCCTTGACAATATTTAAAAGGCACCTTTTAAAGTGGACACAGTTTTTGGCCTCTCCTCTATGTGGCCCTGCTTGGGCAGGGGCTGGGTGGATAAGATGTCATTCAGAGTCCTTTCTAACCCCAACCATTTTATGATATAGTGATAAGCCCTGACAGTGTACCTCATTCATTGACCCTGCCAGCATCTTGAGATTCCCAGTCTCTTTGAAAGCCCTTGGGAACTCAATGAGCTTCTAAAACATGGAGTCCTTTATGTACCTACATATCTTAACTTCTGTTTATCTTTATATTTTTGCATTGTACCTCTTTAAGCATAAGAAAAGCACTGTTGTTTTCACTTTTAATTTTGACATTGAGAGGAGTGAATTGGAGTTGTGTCAGGTGATCCCAGACTCCATTGCTTTTGATAGAAATGAACATATTTTAAAATATGGTTAGGTACGATATATCATAGAATCATAGAATGGTTTGAGTTAGAAGGCACTTTAGAGATCACTGAGTCCCAACACCACTACCACAAGCAAGGACAGCATTCACTAAAACCAGGTTGCTCAGAGCCCCATCTGACCTGACTGCAGTGGGTTTTTCCCACTCACTTATTATTTTCTCCCCCTCACCAAAAATCAAGCTATTTAAAACCCCCACATTGACCTTGAACACTTCCAGGGATGGGGCATTGGTGTCCATTGATATCAGTAGAACTCAACTGTTTCTCAGCAGCTGGAACCTAGTGAAGGATGCCTGCTAACTTACTGCAGCTGTTTTCCATGGAATAACACTGACCTGCTGTGCCTTTCACATGGAAGTGGCAATATATGGTCAGAAAATCAGATGTTCTGACAAAAAAAAGCAAGCACCAATGTATGTATTCCTTATTCTAAACTTCAAGTATTCCCCTGAAAACCATAAAAATGGAACATTGAAAACTACCTCATCCCCTACATCTCCATGTTTTTCTAAAACTTGAAATACATTCTGAGAGAGACTCACACATTTTTTAGCAGAACTTCCTTGATCACCTTTCACAGGAGACCAACAATGATTCATTTTGACCACACAGGTCAAATGAAACCAACTGTAGGAAGTTTTATTCATCTCCAAGTTCTATAGACCTGCTCCAGGCTGCAAATTCCTCCTCAGTGAGAGTCATACAGTCAGCCAGTGTCTCCAGGAGCTGTGTGCATCATCCTAGGGCAAAGGAATTGAAGGAAACTAGACCACCTTGGTCCCTTAGTCCAAAGAGTAACTGTCCGAGTGTGTTATTCCACTGAGATAACTCCTGCCATTCTTTTAATATTCAGTCACCCAGCAGGAGACTGAATAGTTTTTATATCCCATGAAAACAATGGTATATTTATCTCTGACTTAATCAACAAAGGCAAAAAAGGATGATACAAGGGCAAGCTATTCAAACACAAGTGTAATGTTGGATGTCAAAAAATAGCGTACTGTAAGTGATACCAAAAAGGGTTTTCTCCTATAGCAACATTTAGGGAAAACATATGATAACAATAAAAATTATTTCCACAACCTTTTCACCACTCGTTCCATGTGGGAATGATAAGTGATACTCCTGCTTTACATTTTTAAAGAAATATTCCTTGCAAATTATACATTACAAGCTTTGTTCACTGAGCCTCTATTATGCATGTGTTCTCAGTTATTACTTTTCTGAAACATGAATTGTATTATGAACATCAGTGTGTAAACTCCATTCAGGCTCATTTAAAGCCATTTCAAGGGGCTGCTTCTAGCCCTGAGATCTACCAGAACCAAGGGAACAGTTACTTTTGAGCCATCTTCTTCTAGTTGCCATTTGAGCACAAATATTGCAGTTTGTTCTTTTCTAAATCAACACCGGATGGATCATTAAATAACATACATTCATTAAACAGATCATGGTCATGATCTGCATCAAGGCACTGCCAAGAACATATATATGTGTAGTATTGCTCTGTTCTGTGCTCTGGCTTAGATTTTTAAGCCTGCGTCAATTCACAGCAATAGTTTTGCAGCCAGAAAAAAGTGGATGAGCAATGGATTTTGTTTTATTAAAGGATTCTTCCAGCAGCAAGACACATGTCTCTACTAGTATGTTCAATAAGCAGAAATATTACAGCATTTTTCATTTCTATGCTTTTCATCAGTAGACCACAAAAGCTTTTGCAAACTTGGATTACGTCAGTCTTTGCTACAGGCTTTAAAAGAGGTAAAAGTGTAAGATGGCTCTGGTACAGATGGCCAAACTGATGCAAAGAGTGCTCGAGGACATGAATATATGAGCTGCAATCACACCTTTGATGGCAGCATGGACACAAAGACTTGCTCCAGCTCACACGGTCAAAATGTGGCAAAGCTTGACACAAAATCAGCAGCAACCTCTTTGTTCTAGTCTGGCCTATTTGGGCTGGGTTTCATTATACTACTTTCCTCATATCTCTTTCTCTTAAATACTAGTCTAGATCAGGCAATGAGATTTTTATGAAATATAAACTCTTCTTCTCAACTCCCTATTTAAAAGATGGATGGTTCAGTGATGGTGATCTCTGTTATTAGCCTGCCCTCACATTTCAGTTAACAAGGCTGCTGTTTCTTTCTGCTTGTCCCTGTATTTCATGTTCCCAAAAATAGCTTTTAAATATCAGATTTTTGCTTGCACAAAAAGGAGCAATTTTAACAGAGCAGAAAAGCACAGAGCAAAGAGGCATTTTCCTCCTCTACTTCTCTCTTCACTGCTCTCAGAGTTACACACAAGTTTATCTGGATCTGGGAAGAGTAAGGGAGACCAGGTTTCATCCTTGTAATATTGCTTTCTATGTTCCCTTTTTTATTTAAGATTTTGAGCTTTAAATCAAAGCCACACATTTTCAAGTGGCCAGACCTAAGTTTCCCTTAACCTTCCTATCCTGAGGTAATCTGGCAAAAGGATCTTCTTCACGCTATTTTTTTATGGTTTACATTTAAATTCAGAGTTGATAAGGTGTCAATTTTTTTTCTACTGTATATCAAGATACCTTTGTCTTTGGAATTAACTCCAAATTGTTGGTCTGGATGTGAACTTCACACTGATTTCCTCCTCTATCCTGGCTGACATTTTCCTATTAATTTTTTTTTCCATTTCATCATTCATTGGCTGATGAACTTATAAATACACTTCATCTGCTTTTACTTTGCTTTTTAAGCATAAACCAATACTGAACATGTTGACTTGATTATGTCCAGAGGCAAAAGAGTTGCATGCTTCTTAAGTCACAGTAATAGCTTGAAACTTGACTTTCTGCTCCTTTGGTCCATCAGGATAATCAGTGGGTCACCTCCTCCTACACCCAGAGTAAACAGTGTCATGCAGAAGAACTGCTATCTTTGAAAACTGATTAACACCATCACTGCTCACAGCCAAGTGGAGCAGAGGGCATAATAGTGCAGGAAAGTGGTAAATAGCGACCAGGTGCTCCCTTGCTCCCTTCCCTGGTGCATTTCACGGCCTGAAGGATTTTCCCTCCCTGCCCCTCCCAAAAGACCTCTGCCCTCCCTGATTTTTACTGCTGTGTAGCAACCTATTCTTTCTGGGAGGTGCTGTCAGTTTTACCCATAGCCTGTCCATGCACTGACACCCCCTACCTAAATTAACACTTCCTTCCTCTAACCTTAGTTTCCAGTTACCTTGCTCGAATAGAGCCACTTGGCTCAGCTCATAGAGAGGTTTAGAACCCCTGCAAGGATCTCAAGAGGATTTTTCACATCTAACTTTCCTCTGGTGGCAGAGGTTAGATATCTCAGTGATTTTTAGAAGATGCACTTTGTCAGCATCTTTGACCTTTGGATGGTGAGACCACCATGGGCTTAGCTGGAGCAGCAGACCTCACCACAGCCCTGTCCACAGCTGTAGTGGCTCTCCAGTGAGCTCCAGAATGGACAGTGCTCTGTGTGGGCAACCCATGGCCAAGGGGCTCAGGGGGGTGGCAAAGCTTAATGATATGGCACAAAGGTCCTCATCACTTGCAGGAGGAAGCTCGTACATGGGCAGAGTTCCCAAAACTGCTCCAGACAAAAACTCATACCAGTCAGCACCTGCAACTCAAAATTGCTCAAAGTGAGATATGCTGAGCTAAGAAAAATCTGTGTACCTTGGTCTGTTGAGGCTTCCCCCTGCAGGAGGGCAGCAATGAGCTGCAAGGGTCAGGCTGGAGAGGTAATTCCTTCTCCAGCCCAGCTACACCCACACTAGAATGGCACACAGAAATAAACTGAATGTGGCAGGCTTTGGGAAGACAACACATGTCCTGCAGTGTGTTATCACAAGCTCTTCTTCCTGCCTCTCTCCTGAAGCCTTTTTGAATTGAGAATAATTTGAAAGCAGACATCCTAAAAGAAGAAATGTAAAGCTGTGGTACCTTATTTTTAAGAATTGCAGATAAGAATCAAATTGTAAAAAGTGGTTCACTTCCGACATTGATTAAAATTACCTTTTGCATTACATTTACATACATTAAAATTACATTTTGAATTATCTTCACTTTCCCAGATGGTTTAGCAGATTTAAATCCTTCAAAGAAGTTGTGTCTGTTAGCAAACATATTACAACAACCTTGATCAAATGATAGCTCTGTTTTAATGCAACTACCACAGCAAAAATAACATTCCTCCTATATCAGCAATTACAGACAGAGAAATTAATCCAAACCCCAGAGAAAGCACAGAAACTTTACCATTGGTGACAGGGTTTTGGATTAGGTACTCATTTTGTATCAGCACTGTGCAATGTATCTATCAGAAAAGATGATTATAGCTCTTCTCCAAATGATATTTCCCAGGAAAAGCATCAATTCAGCCTCCGTGATATCAGCAGTGCTGCATCCTGCTCGAATAACCGGATGCAAAACATCCTCTTGAAAGCGTGTGATTGCTCCTTCTCTGTTGTGAGTTTGGCAATGTGTGTTTAAGCTGCTGCTGAGAGCTTTCCTCCAACTTTCATCAAAGGGGACACTGAGTCCTAGTTCAAGGAAAAAATCTAAACCAAGCCCCTTTTCAGATTAGAAAACTGTAGTTTATTTTACTTTGTTTATGCTTAATTACATGCTCGGTTGTATTCTGGTCATGAATGGCATTAAAATAATCTACCAGTAACAATAAGCAAATAAATCAAATGAGTGAAAAAAAAATAAAAATGGCCCTAAACTTCTAGAATTCCCTGATGAAATTATAAATAAATGCCTTGTCTTTCCTTACAAGATTTTGCAGATTTCAACACAAAAGGCATATGAGGCTCTGATAGAGAGCTTGGCCTCTCTTCCCACTGACCTTCCCAGTACTGGAAGTTGTTTCTTCCAGCTGCTTGTCAGTGTCTGTAGCACAGTGGCTTCCTAAAAAGAAACTTTTAAAGGGAAGAGGAAGAGGAATATTTATCTATATTTTATTGTGTGTGAAGATTATTTAGAAAGCTTCCATTGTTCCCTCCCATTCATGTGATCAATAAAAGTCAATACTTAGCCCAATCCCAGCAAAATGAAAGGGGCATTGATGCCTTTCCTAGATAACAACAGACCAGATGCTTTGTGGTACCAAATTTCCACCTCCAGATTTCCACCCTGGCACCCTCTTCTCACAGCACAGAAAACATGCTTTCACCATCACACTGGGACACAGCTGCACCCCCATTCCCATCACCACTTGGGCAGTTCCTCAGTGAGAGGTCGCAAAAGGGACCTTCAGCTGTTTCAAGAACATTTCTTTTACACAGTTGTTTGCTACCCTCCTGCTCCTCTTCTTCCTCCTTCCTCATCCCTTCTACACCTGCCCTCTTTTTCCTGCTTTTCCACTTAGGTGCTCTCTTCCTAAGTAAGACCATGACAAGGGGAGGCACCAGTGTGTCTTTTGCCACCATCCTTATCTGAGCAGATGGTGCCTGCAGATTCCATTGCACCTTGCTAGCCTGGGTGAGGTGTCGGTGTGAGTGCAATGCCTTGGCATGGTGGCACAGGGCTCTCTGCAACATGGGCTCTGAGATCTTACCCACAGGCAGGGCTCTGGCTGCCAAAACCACCCACCAGCAACAGGGTGCAAGGTTGGCTGCTGGTAAATACCATGGCTAAGTCATGGCAGCAGGTTCCTGGACTTCTCAAAATGCATGATCTGAACAGGACTGTGTATGTGAGAGCAGCTCAGCTTTGATTGCAGCACTCAAACAGCAACACAATTATGGACACATGATCCAGGATGCAACAGAGCATTCCTCAGGAAGAGCTCAGCTTGTGATTTGAGAGCATGTGTCTCACTCAATCCTATGGTTACCACTGTGTCCTCAAGGGAGACATTTTGGCTTTAATATATCCATAAAGCACTTGCATGCCAATACTGTGGCTTTACAACAGGGCTGTTCTCCATCCGTGCAATCCCAGGTTGTGAAATAGTATTAAAATCCTGTGCAGAGAGAGGGGCTGAATGCATTCTCACACTGACCAGAATACAGTTGGCCTTGGAGGGTGGGTGGATGCCAAGTCTGTGGAAAGATTAAAAACACAATGTACCCAGTATTGATATGTTCTTGCAATATACAAAGTGCAGCAGTATGTCACCCGGCCTGGCTGCTTCATGTTATTTATATCTGCCTACGTGGCTGATTCATGTCTCCTGAAAACTTATTGCCACAACCTTGTTTTGAAAGGAATGCAGTGTCCCACTCCCCCAGCAGCTCCTGCCGGACCTCTCCTTGTCTCATTTATTAATTCATTCCTTGCCAAGAACAGCACGGTGATGTAATAATGAAATGTGCTTTGAAATCAACATGATATAAAGGACTTCTGCAAGGCTTCAGGCCGGCAAAGCACTTAAACACACGCGTGACTTTAAGCATGTGAGCAGTAGTCCCGTTGGTTTCAACAACACTACACGTGTGCTTAAGTGCTTTGCTGGATCGGGGCCCACATTTGACAGACAACTCAGGTTATGCCTTAAACAAAGAACCTCTTTGACACAAGATTTTTAGCAGAAAAACTTGGAGCTTTGTGCAACCCTTGGAAGAGTCAACACTGAGCCCACAAGAGCTGATAGAGGGACTCCCATCAATTTTGGTGAGGTGGGGCTTTTGCTCTGGGATCTGGAGCTGGGTGCATGTTGGCTGTTCTGCCCTTCTGACTAGGTAAAAAACAAAAAAGACACCCTTTATTTTTGTCAAAAGATCACAAATAAAAATAGCTGACTTTTAGTGTTTACAGGCCATGTATGTGGTAGCAGTGCAGATTTTAGACATGTTATTCTTGCAGGAAAGTCTAAAGAAATGATTATCTTGTCTACAAATATAGACCTGTCAAGGTTGAACAGTTATGTTTAATGTCATCGTAAGCAAAACTGACATTTTATTTACTCATTTGTACCACCAGAATGTCAGCTCAGCAGTGATTAAAGCTGTCAGCAGAATCAACAAATAGTGTAAAAACAGAGAGCTGCCAGTCCAAGTTTCTGTTTCACTGAACATGTTAGTTTGAGTGAAGCTTTGTCTGAATGTTTTGATGGTTTTGTAGCTTATTTTCACTAATTAATTTGCTTGTCTATTATCCTCTGGAGGAAAACAACATAACTGACAAATAAAATGGCTCTCAGTCAGTCAGTCAGTCCGTCAGTCAGTTCTCCAGAGGAAATCCTGTGTGACTGCTTGTGAATTTCCAGCTGATCTGTAATTTTGACCAGAACCATTTTTTATGCTGTTCAGATTTCTGTCAAGGAGTGGAAAGTCACCTGTCTAAAGAAAAAATTAATCCAGGTTTAATCTCAGGAAGATGATATGTTTGAAAGGAATGACCATCACTGTTTACCTGTAGAGAGAGATGTCCACTGCAGAGTGTGTTGGAAGATTTGCCTTGTCTGTTTATTAAAAAGAAAGAGGACGAAAAAAGAGGAAAAACAAGTAGAAAAAAACTACCCTGGCTTTTCAGATTTCTTCTAAAACCTCAAAGCTTAGCTCAGGATTTTATTGGTCTTTTTAGACACAAAATTTAGTGCTGGAAGCCCTTAAAGTCAGATTCATATACATAGTTTGTTCTTGTTGCCAATGAGAGACAAGACTTCTTTCCTTTGATTACATGGACACGAAATGTAATACCATTAAATCCAAGCTGCATGAAAAGGCAGATATGGGAGTAGTGCCCAAAATCAGTTGCCAGTGTGGCGTTCCTACACGAAGAAACATCACTGCATTCTATGTACTATAACATAATAGCTGTGTGACTAGTTTTAATTCACTCCTATGACAGACATTGACTTTCCCAAGTAAGGTCTCCATCAATAGAACTAAAGCTTTTTAACAGAGTAAAAGGAAGGCACTTGCTGCACTATGGTTATTGAGAGGTTATTCAGGCAATCAGCAAAGCAATCAGCAAAGCAATCCCACGTGCATGCAGACAGGCCTGATCCTGCAGGAGAGTACCTGTGCCCAGAGGCATGGCTCCATCAAACTGTCTCTGGAAGGGGAACTGCAGGACTGCTCTGTGACACCCCTAGTTTTCAGCAATTGCACTTCACTTCATGTGCCGACTTGTTGGCAGGACCTGCCCTTTTATCACAATGCTTACATTAGATCTGGTCAAAAATAGATCATGTAAGTATGTCACTGAATGTCTGATGTTCACAGGCTGGTTTCCAACATGGCAGCAGATAAGATTTTTGTGGCTTCAAGCAGCCATATCATAAGTTCCTTATGGCATTCAGAGTCAAAAGTTTATCTCATTCTTCTCAAAATGTCCAGAAGCCAGGGAGATCTTAATTTCTTTTAAAAAGTCATCTTAATGCTTTTTACTGTATAAAATTTCTTGCAGTCATTACTTGCCATGTTTATTACATCTCATGGAAAAAAATAAAACCATCTGCACATCCTAAAACACCAGAAACCTCTCCTTTTACTTACAGAATTTTACCTAAAATTACTGAAGAAGATTAAGTCTAAAAATGATTTCAAGTTTTCCAATTATGGAACACTGTCTTAATTTTAATTTTTGTCCAAAATCCTACCTCACTTTTATTATTAGACCACAAAAATTGCAATAACATTTACAACATGGTTTTGTGTTTACAGCTGAGTATGTAAAAAACGCCAAGGTGGGGTCACCCAAGCTGATTCCAAAGAAAATTTGGGTAAAGGTTGAGCACAATATTTTGTTTAAGCTTCTCTTTTCCATGCAAAGTTTAAATCTTTTTCTCTGAGAAAAAATTTTTACAGATAACAAAGATGACTTTTGCTGACCTGGCAAAATCTGATAACAGTCTGATAGTAGTACCCATTTGTACCAGCTATCTATATGCTAATCAAATGCCAGGGATGAACAACCAGGAGTACATTTTATTCCCATTTAGAGGACTCTTCTTTTTGGTTTCATGAACATCTCTAATTTTAGCAGAAGAATGTCTTGCGAAGTTGCCTTTCAAAGCATCCTATTGCAATCTCCTGTTCTCTTTGTTTTGTCTGTCTCAGGATTAAATGTTACTGCCACACTTAGGGTGCAGCGTGGTCTGTAGTGACATTGTTCATCAGAAATCAAGTCTTCAACAGACTCCTTTGTGTCTCTGTGCCTTCTCTCAAGATCTCAAGAGATCATGAGCATGGCCCTGCATTCCTCTCAGAAAACAACATAATCCTATTCATAGTAAGTAGCCATTTTCCAGCAGAGCTTTTTAAAAATTTTTGCTGCTATTTTTCTTAAAAAAAAGGAAAAAGGAAAATAAAAAGACCTCACGAAATTATTTAGTCTGACAAATACTCTAACAGGGCACACTTGGCTTTACCCTAGGTGACCACCTACTCAGTAGGTATGTAAGTATGGAAGGACAACATCTGGCAAAGGCTTGTGAATTACAATTTTCTTTTGCAAGTGGAAAACCATATCCTGCACAAGGTCTCAGTGGGGTTTAATGCTGTCAGAGCATACAAGGTTTGTTTTGATCTGTTATGGAGTAACACACATAGCTTTCAGTTCACACTAATAACATCCCCGTGCCTGAGGTATACACCAATCCAGGGGCTACTAATTAAAGGTTAGAATTAACCAAACACAGTTCCTCCACAAAACATATGAAACTTATTAAAACTTAAAAGTGATGGCTGGTTCTCTGTATAAGTGAGGCAAAGAATGAAAGACTATTGGGGAGGGTTATTTAAGTTCATTTTATTTCAGCATATTAAAAATTTCCTCTGTCAGTTCAGCACATAACATTTTAATGTTTCATGTGGAAACACAGCAAACTTTTAAAGAATCAATTATCAGTTCTACGTAACATAAAATAAATCCCACTTTCAGTATTACCCATAAAGCTTTTTATGTTATTGTGATCTGAAAGAGGTTTTTTCAGAAGTTCACCCTTTATAAAGCAGAGCAGCACAACAGTGTGCTGAGACACCTTATATTTATTTCAGTTAACAGTTGGGCATTTTGGTTGGGACTAACCTCATCAAAAGGGATACTCAGACAAATGGGGTGTGTGCAGCAGCTATTTCAAGCTTGTGATACAATTTCAATTATTAAGGCACTCCTGCACTAATAGGAATCGATCTACAAGCAGAACACCCCCTTGAAATAGGGGGAGTGACATACGTAACTTGTTGACTTTTATTCTCTTTACTTCCACAAGCAAGAGCAGAGGGCATGCTATGAGTGTTATGCAATTTATGTGCCCACTAGATCCTCCTATTTACATTTTAAAAATACACCCTCATTAAGCCCTCCAACGTTATCTATGATCTTTGAAGTAAAAGCTTTTGTTGCAGATAGGCTAATCTCTATTGGCAGAGCCTCCTTTCCTCAGCAGAGAGTGTCTTCAACATGTTGCAGCCTGCACCCTCAGCCTGAAAATGTCTTCACATGATGCTTAATGAACTCATTACCCTTAATGCTGCTGTAATAAGATAGCTTGTAAATGTATTTGTTTTAAACTGGATCAATTCAGCTGTGTGAATTGATTTATATAAAACTAAGTAATTGAAAACCCTGTAAGGATAGGAGTTCACAAACTTTTGTCAAATCCTTCAGTTACCAGGATTAATTGAAAGAGACTTGGCAACAGCAACTTCGAAGCTGATAGAAAAACTTAAAACCTGTTGAGTAATAATAGTTTCTGTAAGAGTTTTGTCAGTAACAGTGATTTTTCTCACTACTTATCTCAGTACAAAGAAAATAAAAGGTAAGACCTAAAATCTGCACTTGTAAGCTTTTTAAAATTGGGTTAGGGTCCTATAGCTTCTGATTAAAAGATAAGAGCTGAAATCACTAAATGTAGATGTATGTTATTAAACTGTGGACGTGTTGGTTTACAGCCAACCCAAATCTTGCTCCCACAGGCTCTTTTTTTTTTTTTTTCTTTATCATGCTGAAGTATTACAAAGACAACACTACCACATACTCATGCACCTCTGAGAACATGGGGGCTCTGCAGCAGGGCCAGGTCTTTTGGGTGCTATGGGAACACTACCAATCCCCAGTAACAAATTCTCTGAAGACAGCAGTGAGTACTACAGCTCTATTACCAGACCTGACCCCTGAAGTACGCAGCTATGGAGCCCTGAGACCACTGCATGAGGTTAAACACAGCTTTATTCTACCAATTTGGCACAATTTAGATGGTATTATGTACAATAATGTGGGTTATGAGTTATTCTTGCTGTATTCCTTAAGAACAGCTGTGGGGTTTTTTGAAAAAAGGTAATTACTTTATTTGAAAACAAACCAACTATGATTAGTTACTGTGTGTTAACAGGAGAAGGAAAGGAGGTCCACAGTCATGGCCCTCCCCTTTCCCACTACCAATTCAGCCTACAGGCACCTTGTCACCTGAACTGATGTCATCTTGCCCTTCAGACCAAGCCTCTGGTCTCCTCCTGGATTATAGAATCAGTCAGACAATGGAATGCTTCATGTTCACAAAGCCCTTTGTCCAGAGGTAAATAGGGCCTGCATTGCCAGCTGATTCCTTAAAGACTCCAGATAGCTATCTGACAGTTGGACTACAGGCATATTGCTGTACTATGAGGAGCAAGTTTAAGCGAAAGAAAGTGACAACATAAGGATGTATCTCAAAGTGTATGTCCTTTAGGAATGAGTGCTGAGGCTTTCTGCTTCTGGCTTTCACAAGGACACACATAGTATATGCATCATATACCTACCATAAATTAATACTTCTATGCTATAATAGCTATTACCTATCACACATTAGCATTGCCTCTAAGTACAGAAACAAATGCAGAGCTTTGATGGAAGAGCAAACACTCAGTTTCCTGAGTGCATTCGACCTCTGAGATCCGTAACTTCTTCAACCAGACAACAGACACTGCTTTAGGTTAGGAATTATCAGGAGCTACCCATGGCTACTGCAGCCTTGAGTACCACAGTGAGAAAAGCCTGGTTCCTGGATGGGCTGCTGCAGAGTGTTCACGTTTAGCATGCTCTAGACCTATCACAAAGTATTTGGCATGGGAATTTCCTGGACATTGTGTGATAATGGTAGCTTTTGGTGGCTTTTCTGACCCACATGTCCAAAATAACAAGAATGCTGTATTGCAGCCTGTCAGATTTATTTTTGTGGCATGGCATAAGGATGTACCCTATCACATCCTGTGAAGTTTGATGGGAATGTGCATCAAACATATTTGAGGGTTCAAGTTTCCTTTGATACTGTTCATGTGAAGGAAGCTTTGGCTAAATAAACTCGCCAGGGCTTGGATAGTTGAGAGTCTGACACAAACTATCCACTAGTATTCAGGTCTATATTCTGCCACTCTCCCACTTAATAATTTGTTACTCCTTTTCATATTAAAACTGTCTAATGGGGTTTAGTGTAGAATGTAAGGTTTGTTTTCTTTTCTGTCCTCAGCAAGGTAAAGACATGTTTACAGCTGATGTATTAGTTATACTGACATGTTTTTTCAATTCAACAAATTTATCTCATAGAGAACAAACATTGTAATATGCAACAAAACCTAAATGCCCAGTCAAGGTCTTTGTGGTAAAGAATCAGCCAACTTAATGTGCAGTAAGTTTTTGGGGGTTTTCTCCTTTTGGGATGTCAGTTATATATTGGGAAACAAGCAGTGGTGTATGGTGATGCATATGGTTTTTTTGCATCAAAAAACCAAAGAAAGCAAAAAACCAACAAAACAAAACAAAATAACCCAAACTAAAGCATCTGGCCTCCTAGACTAAAAGAAAAACAATTAAAAATTATTATGCAACAACATTCTTAGCCAGCATAACACAAAGCAAACAACAAGAAAATGTAACACTGCTTTCCTCATTTTCAATCAACACTCTCTCTCTGCCAAGTATTCTAAATGTTGCAGGAATGTAGTTCATGTGTTTTATGTGTTTCACAGATTATGAGCTATTTTTCTCATTGCTCTGACCACCAGACACAGCAGCATCCAAACACAGCACAACAGTAATTCAAACAAGACTGTAGTTCCTATTACATTACAGGTATTACACTAGAGAGGGGAGGAAATAGATCTGTGACTCCTGTACAGGTCCAAAATACGCCATGATTATTTCTACCATGCAGAAGAAAAGCTAGCAGAAATGAGGTGGTAAGATAAAGAGGTACACAATTAGCAGGGCTGAGCTGCAAATCCCTTTGATGGATATTGCTTATCTTCAGAATGAGTTCTATGTGTCCAGCTGAGCACACAGTCTGCAGGTTGTCTATAATTTTGATTGTTTTGCAGATGAGTGTGCTAAAATCGTGCACAAATTGCATCTCTAGAAAGGATACTTTCAGCTGAAGCTGGCTTTACAACACAAACTTTGTGATATATCCTATAAAAAAACCTAAAAGGGAAGAAAATAGGCTATAGACACGGTTTTCCTGAAGACCCAAAGTACTCTGCTTCTCCAGCTCTTCTAACCACAACCTTGGAAGAGCACACACATGAAGGCATACCTTATCATCACAGATAGTTCCAAAGATGTCAATTTCTTGCCTTTCTGTTTCCTTTGAAGAGAACTTCCAACCAGACCCTGAACTGCAAATACATAAAACTGTTTTTTCAGAAAGTGCTTACCCAAATGTCCCTGGATTTACCGTAAGCTTGCCTGCTTAACCTCTCGGAGGTCATGATGTTTTGTAATAACTGGATTTCACCACAAAGAGGACGTCAGGTGGAATGGTGAGGACCTTGGGATAAAATCTGGAGGAAGCCTGTGTAATTCCCAAGGGATTGGGAGAAAGAGTTGAAAGAAGAGCCTGAGCATTTCCAGGATGAATTCTAAATTTGGCAGCACAGTGACTCATACAATCTATATTTGAAACAATACTGTAATAGCAGCTACCGGGAAGCACTGGATAATATCCAAATGCCTAAAAAAAGCTAAATTAAAGTCATGGAATGGAAAGCTGTTGTGGTCATTTTTCATAGGATATAGCTGCCATTTCAGTCTGTCTGAATAGCTGAGGTAACTGATACTGAGCAGAATATGTACCTGCTGACACACAGGGTTCAGGTGCTGCCCTTTGCTTACCCTGCAGTGCTCCACACACTCCCACCACCCCCAGCTCACTGGCAGTTCCATGCCAGAGCAATGCCACTAAAGCCTTCACAGGCTCCTCTTCATTAACTTTTATTTTCTTTCGTGTCTTCTTTTCTCTGCATTTAACAAACATTGGGAAAATCTTTTCCAGCTGATTGTGTTCTTAGAGATACAACACTGACCCCGTGCAGCAGAGCTGATGACACTTTCCACCTCTGATTACAAGCCAGAGATGAAGGTGAGAAATTAATCTCCATTTGAATTCTATACCCACCCCTCTGAGGTGCCCACGGTTAATATTTTGCCATGATCTTGGCATGCTCTGTCACGGAGGTGAGCAAGGACCTACTCCCAGGGAGACTGTATCAAGGGAAAATATTCCTGAAGTGTCCAAGGTAGTGCTGAATCTCCTGTGAAGGTATTTTTCTCCTCATTGAGGCTGGCTGTGCCTCCTGTACCAATGGATGTTCTTTGCTTAGTGGCCAGGGACCACTGCCAGGCTCAGATCAGTGGAAGGGGTGCAGTGGGAAAGGTGGATGGAAGATGGTGCATCCCAGGCACTGTATACTGTGTGGGTTTCTGTCTTTATTTACAGATTAAAATAAATTTATAAACAGGCTTGGAAGCAGGGACCAGACCAACAAGTTCCATTGCTTCCAGTCAAGGCTCTTCGCTGTACAACTAGATATTAGAAGGGTCCAGATTCCATGAGGTTTGCACATTTCTGTGCAGCCTCAGTGGGCTGCTTTCTAGAACAGCCTAAGCCTAGTGGTCAAAGCATTCAGATGGTTACAGAAGCTAAAGTTTCCAATCTCTTGAATCAAAGAGCACCTGGAGCACATATCTCCCTCCTTCCTGGGCAGGTCACCAGACCACTTGATCATTTGCAACAAACAGCACCAGTGTTTCAAGAGAAACCTATGGTTATTATAGTGCTTACCTCTAAAAATTGCTTTTGTCTGCTAAACCTTACTTTTGCAGATGTAGTTTTTCCCACGTCCATGATCAGCAGGTTCCTTGCTGAAGATCTGGCCTGGGCAATCACAACCTTCCTCTGTCCCCTGTCTCGTGTGACTACTGTGGTGTTCACCCACAGCTTCACCTACACCACTGCACTAACCTTCCAGCATGATGCAAAACAAGCAGCATCTCCAGCCATGCGCTGAAATTCCCAAACTGGGAACATGCCAGAAAAATCTGAGGTCTTCAGTGTTCAGTGGAGCTGATGAGGAGGGAGAAGAACTTCTTAAGTTGCTGTCAGAGGTGTAATCTGCACTTCAGGTCCCAGACTCACCCCTTCTAACTTGAGGTGCTTACCTAAAGTGCCTAAATTAAAAGCCTAGTCACTTCAGGGTCCCTTGACATGCCCTGAAACAAAGCAGGAGAAAGAGTACAGGGGGTTGTGGGGGTCGCTCTCCTTCTCCCAGCTGTTAAAGGAGCCACTCTGCATCCAGTTTTGAGGACTGCCACAGCCCCGTTTAGGGAAGAACATGACTCTGGCACTGAAACCTACTCTGAGCCTGGCATCACTGATCCCAACCTCCGGCAGTACTTCAGGCCCACAGACTCTTACACAAAAATAATTTTTCTTTCTTCAAAAGAGGCCTTTCTTGGAATAACAGATGTCTCAATATAAGTAAAGTTGATCAAAATAAATTCCAGCAAGTAAGGGTCTGCCCTTGATTGAGGAGCACAGGACTGTGTTCTTCCTGCCAACCCAAAGGTGCATAAACAGGTTTTCCTGCAACACCCTGCTGCTCTGCAAAATGCTGCCTGAAGAGGACACAAACTTCCATCACCCACAACAATCAGATAATTATTCAGCATTTTCACCAAGGCCCTACAGGGTGGCGGCTCACCACAATTTCATTTTTTACCCCTGCACATTTCCTTCCCAGGAAGCCTCCACCCACCATTAACTTCATTTTAGATAATGCCAAAAGAAACAAAGTTGTCCTTTTTTATATATAAAAAACATTCAAGCTTCCACCGCAGAAATCACCTGATGGCTCAATTTTGACTCTTCTTTAAAAACCCTGCAGTTAACTCATGGTAAATACAAAGGCAAAAAATACTGATTGTTACACATAAGGGCTGCAGAACTTTGCCTTAAATTGAGTGGTTTTCGTCACTACTATTTCCCAAAGAAAACATCACAGCACAGAGTAAACAGTTTTAAACAAGGAAGTTTTTCAGGGTGATAGAAATGTTGAGTGCAGGATGAGCCAGCTCCTCATGTCCTACCAGCCACTGGAAATAAGAGGAGCTTTCTCTGCCCCTGCTTTGTGTGGGAAACGGATGTAGGTGTCAGACTGGGAGGGGAAGGAGTGTAATAACACGGAATGTATTAGTAACATGTACTTAGAAGTCATAGTAAGGCTGAATCACAAGTTACTCAGCACTTTCCCCATTTATAATCTTGAAAGCTTGTTATGACTAATGCAACAGGCACTAACCTGGCTCAGCATATAGCTCTTTAAACAAACACAGACACTGCTGGGCCAAATCACTGCATGCCAGGACTTGCACCACCTAATTTGAGATGCCTGTAACAAGTAGAGGAGTCTAGACCTTGTCCCTGGGTGCTGAGGTCCAGAAAATGGGGAAAACTAGCAGTCTTCAGAGATGCTCCGGAAAAACCCACACTGAGGAGAAAGATGGTTTAAGACATGCATGCCATCACTCCTTCTCCTCTGAGCTCAGAGGCTAATCTCTCCCCTTCAAAAGCAGACCAAGCCTGCTTTTTAATGCCCTTAATAGCTAGCTGGCAGAGGCAGCAATGCAGTAGCAGGAGTGCTCATCTAGCATGTGGGAGACCTGAATTCAACTTCCCTGTTTGCCTGCAGCAGCCCAGGCCCCTGCCCTCCTTGCAGATAGAGGAGCCAGCCATTAGGTAAGATGTGTAAGAAGATGCTGCTGGAGCCTGTATTCCTCCCTCCTGAGGAGCACAAAGACGTACCAGCTCATTCTTCCAGATCAAGTATTTTCTATTTTTTTTAAGCAACAGGGTTTGCCCCGGCAAAGGCAGAGTACCTGAAAAACTGGTCAGGGGATTAGTCCCATCTCGCATGCATGGGACAGGACAGCCAGCACACAGCAGCACGTCACTCCCCCATCCTGCTGCTGCTGTTAGGCATTAAAAGAGCTGTAGCTGGGTTAGTAAGCAACCTGCTTTTTTTAGGCACAATATGGCAGGGAGAAATGCCTCCTACAAAGGTCCCAGAAAACTTTCAGCCCAAGGCAGATGCTGTCATGCCCAGGCTTCTCAGAGGCTACCTTCCCTGTGATCAGGGAACTGAGTTACCCCTCCCAAGAGATTGGAAATGGAAAACTGAAAATCTTCCAGAGTTTCATCCCTTGCGGCACCAGGCTGTGAAGGACTGGAAGATTTTAGGCTCTCAGCCTTAGAATACCTTCCAAAATTCTTCCTGATTCCTGTTGGAAGTGCTTGGACTCCTCATGAACCTGAGCTTTAATGGTTTACTGCTGCTTACCTTTCTGCTCAGAAAGACCAATGTTTTGTGCAACTAAGGCTCACACCTGCTTCTCTTTCGAATGGCAAAGATTTTCCCATTATTACACACAAATTTTTTTTTCAAATTCAAGGCAAGGAAATGCACTACAATTCAAAACATAAAACGTATATTTGGTTGCTTTCAGTTGATGCACTTTCTGGAGAAAGGGAATAGTGTTGTACTCTAAATATGCTCTCCTCATGGAAAAGTAAGTAGGAATACTTTTGTTTTGCCACACACACACTTAGCAGTTCAGCAGACAAAAGCTGAATCTCTATCCACTTCATTAGTTGCTGATACTTCAAACACGGTTTGTATTAGCAGAGTTACTGGCTCAAAAGATGTGCCCATGAGTAACCATTTGCAGTACACAACTTCAAAGTAGAAAGAAAAATGCCAAAATTAATCTAGTTGTCTAGGAATTTACATTTTCTCCATCCCTGAAACACCTGAGCAGCTCACCACCAGAAATGCTTTTATTTTCATAACATCCTTTTATGGTAGGGAGGTGCTATCATACTCATTTCTTAATCCAGTTTCCTTAGGAAACTAAGTTTATGCAACCACAGTATCCATCTATCTGTCTGCCAGTTTCCCAACAAACAACTTCTGGCCAATTTCAACCAAATTTAACAGCACAACCCATGCCCAGCTCGTTAGAATCCCCAAACCCGATGATCTAGGTGAGGACCACAGCCTGGGGCACAGGTATTTGTGCCTTCCTGCAACATACATTTAGAGCTGTAAGGACAGTTTGGGCAGCAACCTATGAATCCTGTTTGCTTTTGTGGGTAGCGCTTGGGACATATTTGGAAAAGGTTTTTCAGCTGCCTCCCCTGGCCAGGGCTGGCCACCTGCTATCAACATGAAGGCAGCTGGGATAACACCCCTACATGGTGGGTCAGTGCATATTTACATCACTCTCCATTGCAGCAAGAGCCTCACCTTTCTCTCCAGTTTGACTAAAGCCAAGCATCTGAGCATGGCATTGCACCCACGCAATGCCAGTGCAAAAGGCGTTTGGTGTCAGACCTGACCTGCTGCAGGGTGTACCTGTATCCCAAAAGCAGGTAGCACATCAGGGAAGGTACTTGCAGCAGAATCAGGAACTGAGCCCACTCTTTGGCAGTTCAGGTCAGTGGCTAACCTGCAAGCCTGTCCTGTTTCTACCTTTAAAAACTGGTTATTAAATAAAAGGTCAACAATAGCATGATTTGCTGCGGAGACACCTTTCTGTGCTTTGCTAGTTGTGGATGGTACTGCAGTGTACTTGGTATGCCCGAAGGGAACTGACTACCTGCATGATGCTGTTAAAAATAATGATGTCAGACCATCAAAATGTTTAATGTAAAATGTTTTGTAAAACAGCCCTCAGAGTCTGCACACTCACAAGGGCAGTCTCTCCACTACCTTTCCCTAATCCTTACAAGTAAAATGGGAGCAAGCCAGTGTGCATACAACTATGTGATGAATGTTTCTTATGTCCATCACTTTTGAACTCTTCCTGTGAAAATGAACAGTCACCACTCTTTACATACACTGAACAAATGAATGAAAGTATTTTCCTTTTTGTCTTTGTAAATGGAGAAAACAAAGTTCAGCAACTGGTGAAAAATTGTTATTGAAAATTGTCAAAATTATAATTCTATTATTTAATATCCCCAGATTCCTTAATAAGGCTACAGTTTTCCATTATCTGATCTAAAAAAAAAAAAGAAGAAAGAAAAATAAGAAAAACACAGCATCCTTAATGAATTAGAAAGAGTCTTTAGTATTTTTAGTATTTATTTGTCTGACTGTTGGTTAAGTGTATTTTAAAAGTGTGGTATTCTGACAGTAGTCTGACAACACTACACCTCTGAACTGTACTTAAAAATAAATCCTTTCTTCTTTCATTATTCCATCATGATAATGTGACTAATGTGAACTACAAAAGCATTCTTCATGTTACAGGCTGCTTTGGAATGATGGAAATGAAGGGACTACATTTTAACCTCTATTAATGGGCCTGTCTTTTTTTTTTTTACCTTACCTAAAATGCAACCAAAATAACCCAGACACTATTACCAGTCTGCATAGCAATGACTGGTAACAGCTTGCTTTGTTCCAGTGAGCAGATCTTGCTTAAAGCACATTATCTGCTCTGCTGCCCTGGTCAACGTAAAATATACCCTAGCATAAGAGTATAAAAGCATGATCAATTTTGGGTCTTCATGAAGCGCCATCCTCATGGTGGGGTTCTGTATTTTCTGCTAATGATCAGCTAAAATTAGGTGCCCCCTTTGTTTATTTGAATCCAAATTTACCCTACTAGAAAAGAGAGAAAAGTCAGAGGCTTTGAAGAAGGAATATTCTAGGCTATAAGCTGGGAAAGCAGTGCCAGTCTAATTTGAAAGTATGTGTGAAGATGTTCTAAAATTGCTAAGCACTTACTTAAACTGAGTGCTTAAATAGTTTGTGTTTATGGAAAACCCCCCCAACTTCTTACATTTTTCTGTATTATAATATCAAAAAATACTTCAATTTTCATCTGGTTTAAAGCAATTCACTAACATTTGCTCAGAAACTAATTCTCTTCTAGTTGGGGGTTTCAGAGAAAATATCAATGTTTAAATTTTACTTTGTATATATTTAAGAGCTAAAATGAATTTAAGTAGTCAAGCAAAGAAGTGGAGTCTCAGCTTGTTGGAACATATTTTGTGCAAACAAACAATACTTCAAAACATTCAATTTTTTTTCCATTTGGAACTGACCCATTCTATTTTATGTGATGATTCAGCTATAGCTTAACAAAACATACTGGTAAATTGAGATTTTATTTTGAAATAGAATGGTCTCCACTTCACCATACTTTTAATAGCTTGCTTTTAATTTTTTTCCTTCCTTTTCCTTTCCAATTCACTTGGAGTTTCTTAAAATCCCTATTTAAACACTTCCCTGCATGAAAAGAAATAACCCAAAAGAATTGGTTATATCTTTAACATCAGGAAATGCATGTAGTAAGAACATAAGAAGTAATAAAATCAATGTTGATAGTAAAATAAATATAGCACTTTTGCTTGGGTTAAATGTCAGATGTAAGGAAGTGCTGAGCATCCTTATTTCCTATAGAATCACTCATCCTTCCTCTACTGAGGCTGTTTCCAAAAAGGCTGTTATTAAGTCTGGGAAAGGATGTGGCAACAAAAGATGGTAAAACACTTGAACACATGTGCATTATAGACTTTTCTAGCATGAAAAACATTTCATTCACAAAGAGAGCAAATGCAATGTCCGATGAAGAATACGAACCCACTGATTTCCATAATTGTAGGAGACTTAGGTAATTCAGTATGCAGTGTTTGATTTAAAACTTTAAAATATTAAAAGAAGTTTTCTATAGCAGAGTGTTCCTATCAAAGTGGAATGACTCATAAGAATGCTAAATTCAAACCAGATGGGCATAAACATTCACTGAAAAAAATCAGATATTTAGAGGTCAGTATGGGTCTTCATAAAAATGAAGACATTGTCTGAGTTACTGAAAAATGGACTTCAGTGATAATGAAAAAAAACAAGAGAAAGTATTAGTGATTTTATTTTAATTATACAAGCCACTGCCAATTAGGAGAACTAACATTTACAAAATTTACATTGCCATTTTAATTTGAAAAAGATGGCTGTGGCAGCCTTTAGACTTCAGACAAACAGCAGTGTGGTATCTCCCGCGCAGGGAGGGAGTGAGGGATGCAGGAGTTCAGAAATGCCATGCTAATATTCTGAACAATCCCTGTGCTTCCCACCAAGAAGTAACCCAATTATGGATTTGTATGGGACAGAAATATTCTGACCCAGCTCAATGGCAAGATGCCAGCCTTCTGTTCCCTTTGAACCAGACCACAGAAATGGGGGAAAAGCTCTGATTCCTGCCATCATACCAAAAAAAGTTCATACCACCCAACATTGCTGCTGCTCTGTTGTTATACGTGCATGTTGTTATGTTTTTCTTTCTTTGTCTCATCCACTGCACTCTACCATTTACACATTGTCTGGTGTACAGTGGTGTACTTATTTTAAACTTTTATACCAGAAGAAAAATATGTGGGCTCAAAATTAATATTGTTTCTGAGTCATGGTTAAATTCCAGCAATGTTTAACTTGGATCACTAGACCTGCGTGTTTTACAGAGAGAAGAAAGGAATACTTTTCAAGCTAAAATGTGTAATGGGAGTTCCCTACTGTTTTGTTGCTGAGATCTTGGACAACAAGAAAAATGATGAACATATAACTTATTCCTTTTAAAACATACACACTAACTAAGTGGGGAAAATAAGGGTTCTACCCATGCCATAAGCTATAAAGGCATATGTTTGTATCCCTGTTCCCTGATTAATTTGTTAACTGCTAGCATTCAACATCCTAATAAAAAATGATTGTTCAGTGTATATTACTGACAATGATTTAACATTGCAAACCATAATCTCTTGGGCCACAAGTCAGCAAAATATATGTGTGGTGTCCATCATGCAGAAGCCCATACAATGCCACAGATAATGATTTTTTTTCTGGGCTTCTGAGGCCTCTTGCAAGAGGGCCATAATTTTATTTTGCAGAAAATATTGCCTGTACTTTTGGCCTATATGTTGCTGCCATTAATGGCATCCTAAGACTAAAGGTAAGGGGTGAA
Source organism: Trochalopteron elliotii (assembly GCA_024734555.1). Classification (NCBI taxonomy): domain Eukaryota; kingdom Metazoa; phylum Chordata; class Aves; order Passeriformes; family Leiothrichidae; genus Trochalopteron; species Trochalopteron elliotii. The sequence continues at coordinate 8,043,451 of JANPWX010000699.1, read as the reverse complement.
ACTTGGCCCCCAGTAGTGCCACTCAAAGCTTTGCTGGTGGGGTTAGAGAAGCGAGCATAGCCTGCAGTGTGCAGCATGATGCTTTGCAGGGCAAGCTCCAGAGCTGTCATTACTATATCCTGAAAGCTGCATAATGCAAATATTATGCATCTTTCCTTTGGTGGCTCTTCATGATTGATTCTTTGTCTTGTTATAACTCAAAACATAGCTTGGCAATCAGGCTCCTTTACCAGACAGTGCTGCACACATCTAATTACAGCACTCAGCTTTGAAATGCTTTGGGTCTCAACAGCTCTCTTGAGATTGTACACATGACTGTCACAAGTGGGATAATTGCAGCATTCATTCTTTTAAAATGTTTTAAAATGTTTCACTTTTTAAGACAATGAATACTGTTTGCATTCCCTCACTGCAAAATTAGAGACAGTCTTTGTCCACCAACGTACACAACTACTATTACTGATTTATTTCCTACAGCTTGCTTTATCCTCATGCTGCTTAGATTTGAACATATTAGCAATTTACTATTATTATTATTTCTATGGGTTAGAACAATTATTGGCAAATTCTTTCCTAGCCTCCCGTCCAAAATTTCCTCTTTGTGCCCTCATGTCCAAACTATTGAAACCCCTACCTGCTAAGGGGTATAAAGTGTCAAAAAGACAACAAAAAAATGCCCCTGCTGTGAGCATAGTGCTGAATGAAACCATAGCACTTCCAAAAAATCAAGCAGTGCAGGTTCATGCAGTGTACCCCATTGCTGGCACCTGGCCAAGCACAAGGAGCCCGCATACATAAATATACACATCTATGTGCATATGCACACATGCATGTGCACTCTTCTGCAATGAACACTTCTCCTTCCACACCCTCATGGATGGACCCAAATATTTTAGAGAAGGTTCAGTGGAAAACATGATGCTCAGGACCCTAACAGTTCTGCTTCCTTGAAAGAGTCCAGAGGTTTTTTTAAAACACATGGGATAACCCAGGACAGGCATCAGTGAAAATCTCTATATTCTAAAGCTCAGATGCCTAGAGCCACGTGGCAGTTTACAAAATTTGTACGTGGCTCTCTCTGAAGAGCAAAGAGGTGGGAGTTCAAGTGCAAGGAAGTAGCTGCATGGGCAAAGAAAGGACTGAGATAATGGGGCAAGGACCCAGTGTAACAGCCAGGAGAAAAAGGCAAAAACAGAGGGTTGGGGGAGAAATGCTAAAAACTTCTGGGCAAAGGAAAAACCACTCTCAAGTTAACCTCAAAGTGAGTCTGTCTGTGACAGGGAGTTTGCACAGCACAGTGAGAAGTTTTCAGTGCATACAGTGACCAACAGCTATGGGAAAGTCCACTGCACCATGAAATCCCAAACCAGCCACAGGAAAAGGCTGGAAGAGCACCCCCTGGTCACCAGGGAATATGTCCTCCATTTCCCTGTGGAGGGAGGACAGGGGAGGCCCCTGAGGGGCATTCAGACAAGCACTGTGAGATGGAAGTTAAGGAACATTTTGTATGATATGACATGCCTGGACATTGCCAAGGATATAACATAATTGTTTCCCAAATGAGAGTCTGAGCCCACAAGGCATCTTCTCTGAGGCACCCTAAAAGTCAGTGGAGTTAATCAAAGCAAAGCTGACCATAACCACATTCAAAAGCCTGAGGGTGAGGGAAGAGCATGATAGGGAAAAGGTGTAGAGTCCACCACAGCCTATCCTTGCAGAAATGTCAGGAGAGGTCAAGCACGGGCTTTGATAGACTGAAAAACCAAAGCACAGCCCTCAAGGAGGCAGACCATGGGAGCAGTTGGAAAGACATAAAACTCAGCAGTCAGAGCAAAGGAGTACTGAGATCCCTGCACACCAAGGGGCTGCCATGGGGGCTGCCGGGGTGAGGCGTGGGGAGACATACACTCATCCTTTCTGCCCCTTGAAATGACACAACGAAACAAACACTGACAAAAGAAAGTGCAACAACCTGGCAGAAAAAGGAAGGCTGCCGCAAGGAGGAGACATCAGGAAATCAGTCTTGCAGGTCAGCTGTGCTGGCAGGATCTAAATAAATATTTCTCTTAATGCTGAAACAATTTAGTTTTATAAGCATGCAGTCCTCTCATGTGGTTACTGAGCCTGAAAGATGTTGTGGCTCAGCACTGCTCTAATTTTTATTGTGCTTTCTTGAAACATCCTGGAATTGTGCAGCCCCAACAAATACATTGGGGCTGGAGGCTGGGACCACTCCCCTCCTGCCCACGGGTGAAGGGAACCAAAGATGGGCAGCCTGGGGTCACAGAAATTCCTCAGAAAGGGTGATTTGAGGAGGAGTGTGAGGCCAGGCCACTAAGGCCGGGGGTGGGGTGGGGTGGTCGCAGCAGAAATGGGCAGGAAAATGTGCTGGGAAGCCATAGAGCCTCCCTGAGCTGTGATAACTCAGGTGCAGCAGAGGAAAGTGCTGCTTTTCCATCCCCCTGTTCATCCAGCTGGTCCTCTACAGAGGTACAAGCCTCCTGCCTCACCTCAGTTGTCCTCTCATTTCTCTACTCCATCATCCTTATGTTCCCAAACCTCAGAAGCATCACTGCAAATGGAAAGGTAGCCAGAGGTGAAAGGCCAGCAAGGGCAGAGCATCCTCAAAGGACAGTGGTAACAAATCTGAATAAAGAGTGTCGACTCTGGGAAAAGCTGAGAACAGACAACATCTGCTCCATCTGAAATTGAAGGAAAAATAATGAAAGCAGACCACTCATCTTTCTTATGTATCTGTCTTGTTTCACTTTCTAGATTTTCTGTGGCAATTTTTGAGCTACATCTAGTGGTTTTTTTCCAATCCAAACAAAACAAGCAAACTGAACACAGCAGCCCTGTAGGATTACTGGAATGGATGAGGGGGAGAGGCAGGTTTGTGAGGAGGGGAGACTCGAAGTGCAATGGTCTTATCTATGTTTTTGCTAGATGTTTTTTTCTTCTTTCTTTTCTTGTTTGTTTGTTTGTTTGTTTTGGGGTTTCTTTGGGTTTTTTGTTTGTTTGTGAGGATGAAAAATGAGTTAAACTGTTTTGAGCAGGGGTTATTATTTCTCTGTTTGTATTAAATCTACTAGAACTATTTCTAGTTCTGAAATTGGTGAAATGAACCAAACTCTGGTTCCCCAATCACTCCAACCTGGCCCTGCTGAAGCTAGTGGTAGGACTCCACTAGATGTCAATCAGCCCAAGATTTCACCCAGCAGCTGAATATCAACACATTTTGTAAAAACAGACTTGGATAAGGTTCAATAAATGTCTTGGGGTGATTTCAGATTGCTTTTTTTCTGTTTTAGGAAAGCGATTTTCTTTCTGAAAAATGCCTGCACAAGTTTCACACCTTTTTTTTTTTTTCCTTCTTCTTTTTTTTTTCATCATATGTTGTTATTCATAGACTCTACGATGGAAAAGACCCATTAAGTCACCCAGCACTCCCTGCCAGCACAGGACTGTTCTCCAGCAAACATTTGTTATGGTCTTGTTTATACTGCTCCAAACAACAAGGTTTCTGCCACTTCCCCAGGCACAGCAGCCAGCCAAGTTCATATTACTGACCTGCAGGAAAGCTTCCCCTCATTTTCTTCAGCCTCTATCTTCCCTCTTCATGTATGTTGCATATGCTGCCAGTGTGGCCTTCGAACCATCCCCTATGAGCCCCTTACTACATGAATAAGCATCACTTTCCCCCAAGCTGTTCCTGATTTGGTTTTCTCCCAGTTTGTGCAATACTTTCTGTTAATCCCTACCCTGAGGTACAAAAGTGACATTGCAGGTTCAGTTGTACAAGGGAAGAATTACTTTCAGCACTCCTCTGTATGCTGCCTCTTGAAACACAGCTCAAATTGCAAAGAAAGCTGGGCCAACAGAAGGCATGAGAGATTCACGTCTCATTTACTGCCAGTTACCTCCACAAAGTATCCTCACCATGGTTTTGCTCTGTACTTCCACGTGCAGTGGAAGCGCTTGGGAATGCCTCTGTCCCATGGAGTTACTTGAATTTTTTCCAATTCACTGAAGCTTATAATTTTTACAGTTTCAAAATAAAAAGCAGGTTGTCTTGTAACTGTTTTCTCTATTCTCAGTGACAAACAGTGAACTGGGAAGCAAAGGTACTCTATATAGATAAAACACATGGCATAATATATATTTATATTAATGGTAGGCACAACAGTATAACTTCCTCTCAGGAAGAATATTTGGGGTTTGCCAACAGTAAACAAATCAGATTGTAAAAATAAAGTCATTCCAAGTCTCAAATTATAGAGTTTGCTTTCTTCATTTATGTTATGGAAAGGAGCATGAGCTGTTGCACGAGAAAAGTAAGTAGAAATAAGGGTGTCAAGTGTTAAGCATTTCTCCATCAAATCAAAATAAAAGCACAGAGTCAATGCTAAATTATACATTGATTTGCATGAAATATGTTGCTTATGTTCATACAAGAGCAACAAACAGAAGAAAAACATAAAGAAATGGTCTTCTTTCTGTTTCACAATGAAGTGTGCAGAGCTCCCCAGTTTGCTAGTACTGTTTATAAAGGAAAATAACACAAAGCCAAAGCCACCAAATTGAAAATACAGGGAATCAAGACAAAAGCTAGCTCAATAACCACAAATGGAAGGGATCATCTTGTCAATTGAGAAGAAACATGAGGAACATAAACTCCATTTTTTCCCTTAAACTCTGGATGCTGATAGCTCCATCATGCTTTAATTTTCTATCCCTACACTCCCCGCTCTGCAAAATTCCCACATACTTCCATTCAGTTTCAAAGTGGAGACCCTTTCTGAAATGGCACTGTAAACATTTCATTGTGGGGTCCCATGTTTGATGTCTGTCAGTAATTTTCAAATCAAAACTGCTCAGCTAACAAGTAAAAAACAGATTTCTTTTTGTTTATTTCTCAGCACTGTAGTCTGTGGCATGAAAACCAAACTCAGTTCTTTCCGATTCATGTATCAACCTCAATAAAAACTGGCATTTGCGGGAGAACACACCAATGGAGGCAGAGCTGGATTAGGATTGACCTGGTTTGCTTGCCTGCTTCAGAGCTGGCATGGTTGAAAAGGGTAAAACACTTCCAGGGCAACTTCAGACAGTTGTTTGCAGTCTCTTTCCATGAGGTTATCATCTATGGAGCTTTGCTGGCAAAGCAGCGCTTTCAGCACTTGCTAATCCACTTTCCTGCAAAATCTACCAGGTTAGATTAAATGATTTAAATTTAATTAGCCCTGCTGCTGTTGCCTAAAGTAGATTAGGAACTGTGGGACGTAGAAATCAGCCTGCAGTCTTAGTCTCTGGCATGTCAGAATGCAATATCCAGCTGGATGGCTCATCTCAACTTGCCTCCTTTTCTGCTTAACACCACTGCTCTCCACCTGGTCATTCCCAGAGCTTTAGTGAGTATTCCAGATTTCAGTGACCAGAACAGATTTGGGGAAGAATCAGGATACCAAAACCTGGAGGAAGAAGTGGCCACCCAGTTAAGAGCTACAATGCTGCAGAAAACCTATAAGCAAATTAATGACATTTTCCAGTATAACAATAGCATCCTTCAGGCTGTCCAGGTCACACACAGCCAGTTGGCATCTTGACTTCTCTCCAAGGCAGCCAATTACTCTGAATGGAGAGAGGAAAGGGAGAAGACAATCCACAGTGTGGAGAAAATGGGAGGTACTGGTACAGAAAGAAGGGGCCCAGAGAGAGCCCTTCTGAGAAGGCTTTGTACTGGATTTTTGCTGAAGGTGTTTGCAAGTCAGGAAGACTCGTGTTAGTCTCAGCTCAGCCACCAGAGTATTTGCTCCTGTGAGCTTAGTTTAAACACATATTTGCATGTCTCACCAAATGAAGTCCCAAACATACAAGTATTAGTCACTATACAAAAGAAAGTGCATTTCCAAACATTACAGGATCAGGACATGGTATGGTCTTGAGCTTGTGCTGAGGTACTTTGCTAAACTAGACAACAGAACAACTGCCGTTAATAGCATCTGATAATGAGACATTGTGTAACTGATGCAGAAATTAAAGATGAGAGGAACTGAAAAACTTATCTCTCTAATAAGGAGTTTTGCTAGTAGTATTAAGGTAGATGCTTCCACCTAGTGACTTAGAGAAGTAGCTTACAGAGTTTTACTTTAGAGGGCTGGATGGCAGCTGCAGCAGAAAACGAAATTACAAAAAAACATCATTCATCATCTGCAGTTAAGAAGAGACACAACATCTGTAGTCAAGAAGAGACACAAAAACTTACCTTACAAAGCAGGTCTATACATTCAGGCATCAGCAATACCCAGGGCACCCCTTCCTCAGACAATGCTGGCCCAGTGCATGCACTCTGATTCACCTCTGGATAAACAGCCACCCCACAGTATCTGGCTGTGCTACTGATAATCCTGGCCCTTCCAAGCCAACATATGGCAGAGCAGGAAGGACGACTCCCAGTGAGAGGAGGTGTTTCTGACATCCTTGCAGTAGGGAGGTCACCAGAATGGTGATTCCATCAAAGGTGGTGCCAAACTTGTCCTTCATTTTTAAAATTTGAAAGCTATAGTTTTTTGGTGCTCCTTAATAGTGCAAAAGCACATGTGCTAGGTCTGGCCTACTAGTTAATTTCAGCAGCAGCCTCAGAGCCCACTAGTAGCAGCCTTCTCTTCTACGCTACCTTCCTTCTCTCAAACTCCTAAGAATTTATACACACCTGCACATGTGCAAAAGTTACTGATTTAAGCCCCTATAGCAACATTCAGCAAAACACATAAATGCAAAAAAGAGACAAGCACTCAGTATTAAGCTTCAAGATCACAGACTTCAGCAGAAATCCATAGACTTTCAAGCCTAATGTTTCTTTATATGGGGAGCAATAAGTGGCTTTGCAGAAGGTTCAAGTGTGTTGATGGACAGCTGTCTAAAGTCAATCTCATCCACTTCAAGATGTATTCTGAATTCTGACAACAGACTCCACACCACATCCAGGCCTAACAGGAGATGTCTGCTCACAACCCATCCACAAAGAAGCTCTCTAGTGTGTTGGATGCTACTTACATCTTTCTTCCCAAAATCTCAACAGTTTCACCTTCTCAAATACTGCCCCCAAAATGAAACAGTTACAAGGCTGATGCAAGGCACAAACTCTGCTTGTAAGGAGTCAAGTCCTTCCTTCCTGTCACCCTGTGGCTTGAGCCACCAGGTTGTGGGTTCTATTGGTTGGGAAGGGAGTGTGGGAGGAAAAGAGGAAATCTTGGAGAAAGATATTTGGCTATGCTAAAGGTCTAATCCATGGAATTCACCCAAAGCTTTCACTGTGGAGAGTGGACAGAAGCAGGTAGAGGAAAACAGATTAGTATATGCAGAAATAGTCAACAAAAATTGAGTTAAATATCCCCTTGAACTGTCCCTTATTTTCTCCCATGATAGGAAATGTAGCTAAGGATAACCAGCTCTGATTAAAGTCTCTAAATAAAGAGAGTAAAGCTGGAGTAAATGAATGCTGCACTGACTTCCCAGCTATGCTTAAGGATGCGCTATCAGTCTGCAACAGTTTTGGAGATGATCAGAGACACAATTATAGGCACTGAGTGAATGTGTGAACCCAAGAGAGAAGAGCAGAGGAAGCTTTGGGGTCAGCTAGTGGCTCTTTTTCCTTCACAGTTTTTAAGTTAGGAGTCCTGTTCCTGTACATTTCCTCCTCTGTTCCTGGTTTTCATTGAATCTCATTTTTCTTTGTCTCTGGCTTTACTCCCTGCAGCCATTAAGGAGTGACCTGCAAGGCAGTAAGCTATCTACCGTGAGCAGTTAAGCACCAAAATTATCTTGAATCCCATCGTTTACCCTTTTGAAGCAACTATCTGTTTGTTTAGCTGACTCGGGACTTGAGCCAGCAAATGCACAGCATTGACAGTAGAACTCAACGACCTCAGCTCCCCTGGGCAAGGAATCAGCAGACAGTGGCAAGAAAATAGCACTTGAAAAGTGTTAAAAAATAAAATAATTGAAGATCAAAGTTAGTGGTGTGCCCAAAAATATGACAATTCTTAAGAAACAGATTTACTCCATTTGGTAGATGCTGCGTAAACTTCATGTAGCTTCACTTCTCATGAAATCATGTAACAAACCTAATTCCTTTGTTAAAAGGCTTGGTGCACTCCCATCATTTTAATGTGTCCCTATTTTCTTACTGTACAGCTGTGGCCACTGCAGTGTGCATGCGTTTGTAAGCGTGTTCTCTCTCATTTTTGCTTTACTGAACCGACATGTATATATTAATCTTTCTCTAGTTAATGAACTCTTGTAGCTAAGATATGGCTCTAGATCTAGCTCAGGTCAGAAAGGAGGAAAAGTACATTACCACCTGGCAACTTGCACTCCAATAATTGTGTCAAGGCATCTCAAAATGTAAAACATCCAAACATACCACCATCAAGCACACGGAATTTGTCAAAATGGTATGTCATTAAAACACTGGCTGATAATTTTAATTACAGCAGGGAAACATATGAAATAAACTTCTTCTATCAACTGTGTAGGTAATCAAGAGCTTTGGTAATCACATCCTCGTCACCTTTAAAGGTCATAACCTTTAATAATCACACCTCTCTCAGCTGCTGGTTGCAAAACCACGCAGAACTACGTTGGTTCATCCAATCAGAAGTGCATCAAGCCATTGAGTCAATTCTTGAGGAAAACATAAGGCATTTTCTGAACCTCTTGTTCTAGATTTATACTGTACTCTAATTTTATCTACAGTGACTGAAATCTCTGTATTTTATTAAAAATATTTGGATTTAAAACATTTGAATATTTAAATTAACACTACCATATGAGTATATACACATACATTTACTCACACATATATAGGCATACGTATGTGAAGTTTTAATTTTTTTGCTATAATCTATAAAAGTATCATATAATTTATTGACGTGCAGAAGATCTATTTTTCTTTCCCTTCTTCTGACAGTTTCTCTCTCGCTCACATGGTTTATATGAATGATATTTATAACAGAGCTGTTTTGATCTGATAGAGCCTCAGTGAATTTACGGCTGTTTCTGTACCACTGTAACTGAACCTGACAAGAACCAGAAGAATCCATGGTTTTATTTTGGGCTTTATAGGTTTTTCCTCACTCCCTTTTCTCAGGCCTGGATGGGGTCGGCAGCTAAAGGCAACCCACACATTCTGCAACAACAGATAGCTGTTAGGCTGCAGGAACTGCAGGATGAGATAAATTGCTCCTTTGATCAAAACCAGGGTCAATTTGCCCTGGCTAGTAATTGGTTTGTTAAGGGAGAAAAAAAGGGGGAAAAAAAAAAAGAACAACAAAAGTGAACTGAAAAAGTATTTTTACTTTACAAAGAGAAATGCAGTATTTCCCTGCATGTAATAGTTGTAGTGTTCACAAATAACATAAGCTTCAACCGTCAGCCTTACTAGTCTAAACACACTGCTGTATTTTCCAAGAATTTATAGGATTTTGAAAATGGATGTGCATTTCCTCTTTGTTGAGACAAATATTTGTTTCCGGTCCTCTTCAGATTTTCTCCCTAACACTGCATATAAAAATTAAACTTGCCTAAGTGTTCTGGATGGTGCATAGGAAAGATAAATATGACTTACATCTCATCCTACTATGGAGGAAAGCCATTCAGGCACTCAATAATTATTAAGTTATATTTTACAGTAAGTATTTGGTAGTGACAATCAAATATAAAATTCCTTTTAATGGATGGTTTTATTTTGGATTTTGACATAAGTGTTCTTACATAATAATATATTTTTTGCTGATCTCAAACACAATTCTATTGCAAAAACAATTGCTGTAGAATAAAAAAAACAAACTGAAGTCTTATGTCATGTTCTTTTTGTCAAGTTTTAAAGTACTCCAAGCTCAGCTTCCCTGAATTGCATGAATGAAACTTCAAGAAACTGCACTCTCAGTAACTCATACTAGAATCCAATACAAGCTCTTTTTCTCCCGAATGTATCCACATTTATTAGCAATCACCAGATGGGATCCCAGCGTAACCTCAGGGAAAAAAACTAATGGCTTTCCCATCAAGTCATATTTGGATATGATCCAGTCACTGTTAACATATCCAAATTCATTAGGAACCACTGAATCCAAACCCTGTTTAATGCAAAAAGAGACTTGGGAAAAATAATTTTGGCAATTATTTAATTTACTTCCATAGCAAAACAATCTCCAAATATGTCAGGGCAGACCAGAAGTTGAATTCACCGGTTCACACTTTTGTGTTAGTGAAGTTTCTGACAGAAACAAAACTCTGAAATGTAGAGTCTGTGAATGAAAGAAAATGTAATAACTTCTAAAAAAATTTTTAAATGTATTTAGAAGTTCAATTAACATTTGAAAGGGTTTTGCAAAAACTTTGTTTATTTTCAATGAAAGCTGGAATTTCAGCTTCTCTGTTTTTTTGTTAGGTTTTTTCCCCAAGCTTTAACCTTTGTTTCCAGACCAATGAATGGCAAAATTCTCATTCACTGGAATTGGTAGGTTTAGTTACAACATAAATTTACTTCATTTGTATAGATTTATAAAAATTAAATCTATTTCTAACTTAATTTTTTTTCCCAAGTATGACTTTATTTCTACTAATTAAATAACATTTATTTTCTGGCAACTTAAAACACATTTTTCAGTTTAAAATATTATTCTATAAATTTGTTCAACTGTATCATTGTGTGTCTTTCTTAAATTTCTGTTTCGATAAAGAAACCTTGTTTTTTGTGTTTTTCTTACAGAGTGGATCTTGTATTCCCAAAATATTTTTCCCCTCTAATTTTATATTAATTTATATTATTTTACATTTACTCCTGAAATGTTTAAGATTATTTTATTTTTCTCAGGGTCAATTACAATTGCAGGAACGGATGCATTTGTTGTAACAGTGTTTGTTGGTATAAAAAACAATCTTTTTTTCTGTGCATTCCTAAAAATAAAAACACTTGTTTTGTGAATGCATAGAAAATAGTTTTTGTAGTCTCAAAACTACTTCTACCCTGACACAAACTGTTATCCTTTTTGGTGTGTCTGAGGTTACTTTTAGAATTTTATAAATCTAATTCATTTTTAACCATGTGAAACTGCTGGTTTAAATCATTGCACATCATTACATTTGGACAATGAAAACAACACAGGCATTTTTACTTGTCTCTGGTCAACTTCACTTCTGGATTTCCCTGACACAGGACCTTAGCTGAAATCACCACGTGGAGATTTTAAAATGCAAATAAAACAGGCAGATATAAAACAACTCTCTTTCCACAGAGTTTCTGAAATTGTCATTAAAATGCTTCAGTTGATTGATAAGAGGCTTTTAAAGAGCCTTCCCTTTAAACACAAACCACTATATTTCAGAAAAAGTCATGGATCCCTTTGTGCACTTTCCTGGAAAAATTACATGCTTAAGGGGGAAAAAAAATTAGCTTGGGGAAGCGTTTTCATGAAGTAGCATTTTTTTTAGTATCTTTTTAAAGAATGACTGCACTCAGTTATAAACATATCGGTAAAAACATCGAACGGTTTTACACACTTAAACGCCACTCTTTGCTAGGACAGAGTACGTGACTGTACTTCCAGCAGCTTTTCAGGCAGTTAGAAAAGCGCTGAGCCCGAGAGCACCAGGAATACCCACAGCGAACCGAGCCCCGCAGGCTACGGCACTGCCCTGCGACGCACTCGGCATCGCGCGGGTCCCTGCAATTAATGCGTGCCCCGTCGGGAACGTAGGATATTTCTCAAACGAAAGAAAATGGCATAGGCTGTCGGCGGTGCGACTCCTCACAGGGCCCGTGAGCTGACGACACTCCGGGGCCGGCCCGGGAACTCTCCGGGACCCGCGCCCCCCGGGGCTCGGCGCTCCCGCCGCCGCCGGCGCCGCCTGCCGGGCAGCGGCTTCCCCAGCAAAGCCCGGCTCCGGCCCGCCCAGCAGAGTCCCTCCGGGATTGCTCCTGCAGGGAAGCGCTTCCGCCTTTCTCCAAGTACCCAGAGACGGGCCCGGTTAGCGATGCCACTGATGCACCTCGGGAGAAACGGGTCGGAGCCACCAGCTCATGGCATCTGTGTCACTGCTGAATCGGGGTGAAGAGATGACGGGTAGAAGTTGTTGCCGTTGAGCACGATAACGGATAACCCAGCCTCACTCACTAGTGAATGTGGGTGGTGCTGCTACGGACAACGAAATGCTGAGACTGAAATACGTCGTGTGACAGACTTTGCCCTTTGACCTCCTCCCATCACTGTTACAGGGCAATCACCAGTTGAGGAAGTACACATTCACTTACCACTGCTAAGGGTTTCTGTCAGGAGCTGGTGAAGGAGTTCAACAAAAAACCTTTTCTTCCATGGGGGGGGGAGGGGGAACCCACAAAACCCAAACCCCTACAATTTCCTCAAATTCCAATCTCTACAATTAGGAGGGGATGATATTCTGGAGATGAGATTTGATAGCATGTGTAAAGGACATGCGCTGGCTGTTAACATCTTTCTGGTTGCCTAAGGAAACAGAAATGCAAATTTTGATTTTAAACTTTAAATTTTATAACAATATTTCTAAAATACTGGATACATAGAGGTCTTAGATGATTAGTATTTATTTTAAACAGCAAGAAAAATAACAAAAACAACAAAAAAATCCACATGCAATCTTCTCCCCCAAGAGAAAGAGAAACCCTAGAGCTTGACATTTTACCTCTTTAAAAGTGATGGATAAAAACATTGGTGCCTGTATATAAACACACACTGTACCCTACACTGAAGCAATAGTTCCTAGAGTTATTACATCAACAAACCAACCTCTCCCATGGATGATCTTACACCCTGGTCTCACACTCAAGGAATTAAACATTTTTTCTCTTCAACACAGTAGCAACCAAGACATGGATGAGCAGTTCCAGCAACCACAAGTATATGGATCACACTCTGGCTGCATTTGCTCTAAAGTGCAGCCAATTTTTTCTTTTTCCACAAGCAATCCGGCTTAAGGACATTTAGGAGTGAAAAAAAATCAAAGTGTCTGAGGGCACCCAGCTATGCTTCAGATGGGTTACTTTGCAGCTCCACCAACAGCTTTGCACATAACCTGGTGCACTTCAGTTCCTGGCTTCTTCCTGTACATCCTCTAACGATACCATATTCCAAGCGGGTGCAGTAAGTTTAGAAAGGTAAGATACACTGCTCTTTCTTAGTTCTCACAAACAATTTAGTTTTAAATATCTTCTTGCACATATTAAAGGAACTAAGTCAAAATTTTCATTTGCAGTGAGGCTATTCAGTAGCAGCAGTGATGATGAACTATACCCATGAGACTACAATCTAGTTGTCACTGAGCCCTTCTAAGCTTTCACAGAAATGTGTGTTCTGTTGCGAGACAAACTGCAGCTCTGATCTGATCTGCACCAAGTTCTGTCATATTTTGCAGAAGCAAGGAGGACCGAAGCACAATCAGCAGATCTAAAAAGTTCTTGTTTAAAACACAGAGCTCAAAATCCACCGAAGCTAGATTTACAGAACATCTATTGTCCAAGTATTTAAAGACTCAAGGTAGCAGGCTGTACCATGGAATAGCTGTTGCACCTATAAGTTATGAATTTGTCACCTTTCAAAAGAGAGATATTATATGATTCACATAACATGAATGTATGAATGGATCAGCTGGGCTGAGTCAGACGAGCCATCCTGAGACAACAAATGCACTTTTGCTTCCTGAAATACTGTCCACATACCCAACTTCTGGTTAAAGGCAAAAGTTTAAAAATGCTGTAAAATCTGCATTCAGACTTTAAAAGTCTTGCAAGAAAATTAACTGCAGTTAGAGAGAAAAAATACTAGATAATAGTGTACCAAACAAGAATATAAGTAACTTTCAAGCCTCCTAATAGTTGACTAGATTGAAAACAGACGAAGTCAGTTTGCTCTAAATACACGAGCACTTCATAAGGAGTCCTCATGCTGCCTTGCACTGGACCCTTGATACACAACCCTCTTTGCCACACCATGTACTCTTCCTTAACATTTCAGACCTTTTATATTGATATATGAGAATGAGAAAGATTAGAGACCTGAGAGAGCAATGTTTAAGTGACTGGGATGAGAGAGGAAACAGTGGAAATATCCTTTTCCCATTCTGTCTTCTCTTTTCCTTTAAATTCTGTCACAATTGATTAGGCAGAGATCAGAAAACTGTAGTAGTGTAGGAAGAATAAAATGACAGTGAAAATGGTGGGCTTCTCACAACTGTGCAGTGTTTATTAACAGAAGGAAGTTGTTAGTTCTTTCTCACTTTTAACTTGGAAAAAAAATCCCAATGTCTGTTTTTTCTGAAGTAGGAAATTGCAAGTTGGACAATGCAGCTGGAGAAGAGAAAGGAAAAAGCTGAAAAGAGCCTCTTCCTCCAGCAGTGAGCTCTCAGATGGCTCAGTCAGTTCTGCCCTGAAACTCCACCCCTAGGCAAGTTAAAATTGATGGCAAAACCATGGTCTTAAGAGAGAGATGCACAGCTCTTGCTTCAGTCTCATCCTCCTCATGAATGTCCTAACTCAATTCAGACTATGCCCCACTGAGCATGGTTAGAATTGAGCAGCAGATTGCTTTGCACCACTCAGTTCTTGCACTCTAAGGACATAGCCTTGTAATGTCTGATACCAGACATGTTCACATGACAGATCAGATACAGATCAGATATCCAGCTTCCATCAGAGTCAGAACCCATGCAACTGTTCAGGCAGCAGGAGGAAAAGGTAGAATACTAGAAACAGACATACACTATAAAGTCTTTGCACAGGATTCCTTTTGTTGTTTAATAAGATGCGACCACATGTCATGAGACCATTTTGTACCATGTGGCCATGACATTATTCCTCCAGTACTGAGCAGCCCCAATCTATATTTAGCATCCTCTGTAACCAGTGTCGGCTGTAGATAAGACTCCAATACTCCAATATTATGCCCTTCATTGAGAAAGACTTTCAAAACCTCCATTCAATGCACTTGTTTGACTTGTCTCCAGAACTTCCCTCCACCTTCGAGAGGTGGCTCATGAACCAGGACAGCCTGACACAGCCTCGCCTTCACCAGCCTGGTCTTTTTTGCTGGTCTTATACTGCCTCCTACTGACGCTGCTTTTTGTGCAGTAAGGTTGTAAGAAAATCCAGCTGAAAAACATGGGGAAAATTAGAATATTTTCAGTCTATCTTAGTTAATTGGTCCCCTAACTGACTTGACTACACAGTGCAGAGACACCCCAGGGCAGGAATGAGCTACCAGATTTGCTAATGCAATTTTTATACTGTATGAATACATGCACATCTTATGCACGTAAACATTTCAATAAAATGACAGAATTTAATTCTTTCAGTGCTGGCTTTTCTGCATGTAGTTCAAAAGTACCTGCATTATTTCCTCTGCCTTCTGTATACAGGTCCAGGAAATACAGCTACCACAGCACTTTGCAGGTAGATGGCAGAAAGCTGCAACTAAGCAGTTTCATAATAACACATTTACAGAATAAAAAAAAAACCCAACCACCACAACTCTGAGAGGGCCATTGAAGTTACAACACTTTTAGACTTTCATCAGTTTGTTTAATCAACTATAATCTTTTCTTCCTCAATTCCAACCAAAAGAACGTTTTTACATAAAGACCAATGAATTATGGTATTAGAATGCTGTTTAGAAGCAGATCAGTTACTTCTTTGAAAATCCCTCTGTGGACTTTTAAAATACATATTTCACTCAAAATCAATTATGTTTAAATTCATTTCTATTGGAAGGAAACATTACTTTTTCAATTGACTCAAATAGAAACATGTTTCAGATTCAGCAGTATGAATCAAATACTCATAGGCAACTAAATAATTTGGTACTTCCATTCCAAAAAATAAGAGTTGGTTGAAACAAATTCCAAATACAAAACTACAGCATCCACATATACTGTATGCTCAAATCCCAGAAAGCAGAATCTCCCTGCTGTATCCATGACTCAACCTTACATCCATGCTGCATGTTTAGCCAGATTCTTGCTGGAAAAAAGCAAGCTTTTAGCCTGGATTACAAATCTGACCCAAACAGCTCTCAAAAATGTTTCCTGGCCCATAGAAAGTTCTGCCTCACCCAAGTGAGCTATGACATTGTACACAATATACTGGTACTAGACTAAGAGCTATATTCCAGTAAAGATGGTGGTTTATTCCCTCCTTATCCTCCATTTCACCTCAAAAATGAAACGGGATGTCTTAAAATATCAGTAGTTTAAGTGAACATGTTTGACTTTATCCTGGACACCAAGAAGGAAATGCCTCACACAGCCAGTATTGTTACAGGAAGGAAGCAACTTCTAAATAAAACATCAGTGCAGCATCTGCCGTCTTTCATTTAAGATTCAAATCCTTAATCGGGTCACAAAAGCAGTTGACTAATAAATCTATACAACAAAGCTGAGGGTTAGGTCATGAAATCACAAATAAGCAAGACTATTCTGTTATGAAGGTAATTTTCTCTTCTAGAGGAAGCAGCAGAGGCAGCAGTGAAACAGCTCTGGAGAGAGGACAGTGTAAGGCAGGTGCAGCACAGGCAGGGTCGATGAAGATGATGGCTGTGCACCTAAAGAATAAACTGACTCTGAAGCTGTACATCTAAACAGGGGTATTTTGCCAGTTGAATCATCTCCATTCAGGAAAAGCAGCCTGCTCTCCCACAGGGAGCTGCCTGAAAGTCATCTGATTTACAAACATGTCAAAAATAGCACTGTACTTTACAGAAAAAAACAACTGTTTTTTCACACTTAAGCCCGAGAAGCTCCCCTCCTCAATTCCCCAAAGCATGTATTAAGCAAAATAAAGCCCACGTCATTACAATAGTAAATAAATACAATCTGACTGCTCATTCCATTCCTGGTTGAACACATTCATAAACACTTTCCTCCATGTCAATCAATTTCAAAGTAGTCCTAATCTACAGGCTAGCATTTAGGTAAGTTTGATACCAAAATCTAGATCCATTTATCTAGTAAGACCAAAAAAACTGATAGCAGCAGCTGTTTTTACAAACTAGCAGGGCTTTTATCAACTTAATGGAAATATTTTTAAAGTACAAAGTTATTAATGACACATGATTTGGTAATATGTGACCTACATATTTCACCAAGTCATTAACTCTCAATTTATGTGAAAACAGAAGCCACACTGGCTTTTCCTTTAACGTCACTGTAGTTTTTTATGTACTTTTCCCGTAACAATAGTAATAAATACACTGTATTTTCCCAGAAAAACTTAATTTTCTATCACACTGAGTTCTTCTTACTAGATTTTAGCATACTACAACCTAGTGCAATTGAAAGAACAGATCATCTCTCCTATGCCCAAGCTATCACAACGGATACCAATCACAACTTGTGGGTAATTACAGAATGTGGATCTCATGTTGCATGAAGCTGGACAAAGGTTATGCTCTGTACCCATGCCTGGCACTTGAAAAAGCAACATACTGCAGGGTTGGTACTGTAATTATTTCCATCTTTGAAGTGAGAGACATTTAAAAACACAAGCTTTCAGGGCAACTAACCCTTGCATCTGTCATCACGTTATTGCCAAGTAATATGCACACAACTGTAGCTAATCACGTAAATGGCATCTGTTACATCATCATGCAGTATTTTATCCTATGCACACATTGTAAAGTAGGATAGGTAAGTACCATTTTAAGGGGAATAAAAGGTTACTGAAAATACATATGGAAAGGAAAATTCTCATATACTTTACTAAACCTTGGAAAAGATCTTAAATAAAACTATTTTATTTCCATTCTGTGCATTTGCATTCCCTCATTTTAATAATAAAAGAATCAGTTGTACTTTCACTTATTTAGTTCCTACAATATTTCTGTTACAGACAGCAATGAAATATTTTGCTGTTCTCTTTGTGAACTTATGTCAGACTGACACTTTCTCATTTTACTTGCAGAATTTTCATGAGGCCCTGGTGTTGTTTCAGCATAAAAATTTTGGAGTTACATACAAAAATGTATTTTTGTTAATTATCAGAAGTTAAAAGCAACACAAGTCAGTCCAAGAAATTTTACAGAAGGATTTAAAGGATACAGCATGTTTACAGAATCCTTTGGTTGTATTTACTAAAAGAAAAGTTACACTGACAAAGACCACAGTACTAAAACATTTGGTTTAATTACTTTTAGGAACTCCTTTACTGTTTTTGGTGCTCACAGTATAAAAGATGAAGACCCTCACCCCCCCAAGAAAACAGACAATTAGTCTATTCAAAGGCACTCAGCTTGTTTTTTAAGTTCGGCAGACACCCAAGCTGCTATTTCTTTCATCATTTGCTGGCCAAATAGTCTCTTCAAGAATTCATTCAACACAATAAATTATATTATAGTCAGTGACCAAGCACAAAATCTCATGAACTTAAGTGAGAAATTTATTTTGTTAAATAAAATATTCATGATCTTACAAAACTGATTTTACCAGACGAGGCCTTTGGCCAATTTTGATTTTTTTTTCCCTTTAACACGCTGAGCCTTAAGCTTCTTTCTTTGCCTGGAATTCATCCAAATTGGGTACTGTCCATGCTGGTCTAGAAGAGTTTTCTTGTTTCGTTTGTTATCCAGCTCCATTTTGGAGTCATCTGAAAATTAAAGGTATTTTTAGTGAGTAAAATATCAGAATCAGCTTTACGGAAGCTATTTTGTTACTAGATTCCCCCAAACTATAAAAATGCCCCTAGACACAGACACAACAGTATTTGTACATAGAGAACATAAGGGTTTATAAACTGACAGCACTTTTCCAAACCAAAGCAACTACAACCCAGGAACTTCAACAGTTCAATGCAATGAACAGTGCAGTGTTTTTCCTAAAGGTCATGGCTGGGCAAAGCATCTTATTCTTTAGTCTGCAATCTGTTCCAATTCTGTGTCTAAGAACATTGTATATTCCATCATGAAAACATGCATGAAGCCATAGGCTTACTGAAACAGATGCACAATTACACACTTCTTATAATGTAACGTTCAAGATCTGCTCTAAAAATTTATTCTGAGTGGAAGATGAAGACAAGTACAAAGAACAGTAAAGAGAAAAGGTGAAGTACAATGACAGTAGGAAGTATCAGTCAGTGATGCCACACTTGCCTCCAGGAGTGAGCATGACATCAGGCCTAACACCTTTTAGAGACAGAAAGAGAGGATTAATCTCTAGGATGAGGAAGACCACGACATGGTCACTCCCCAGAACAGCATCCCCTGCCAACACCTCACACACATCATGCCTTGGTGAGATAACACGGTGCAAGAGGAACACCTTGCTAAGTACTGAACTGTGCTCTGTAATTTCATCCCAACCTTGTTCCCAAACCAAATGTGCGCAACTCAAGTCTTTACCAAGAGTGTTATGGAGAGGAAAAAAGACTTTTATGTTGTGCTTGTCTGATGTTGGGAGACAAAGCTCACAAGGAAAAGGCCAATGTGCTGCTTCAATAGTTGAGGCTGAGAGTTTACAGGAATCTGCACCAGAGATGTGCTTATGGAGCCCTAAACTGGCGGGCTTGCAAATCAGCAGAGAATTAGCACAAGGGCCTGGTGGCAGAACCAAAAGCCTATCCAGCACAGCAGACCTTACATTATTTTTTTAAGAGGAAAAACTGGAAAAAAAAAATTCACCGTGTGCTGTAAACAATACCCTAAAGTAACACAGTAAGATGTCTGCAATATGTATGTATACACTTTCTTTGGCTGGAAAATTACTTACCTGTCTGTGGGAAGTATATATTATGGGTGAAGTTTTTATCTACTTTGGTTCTTGTAACACTTGGTGATGTGAAATGCTTTGTGTCCACAGTTAGTCCTGAAAAGTCCTCTCAAAGAAGACACCATTATTTTCACAAAACTTGTAGCTGTTTTGTGAAATATATATTTTCTTAGGTGTGTCTGAGGCTGCTATCGCTCTGCAAAAGCCAAGTGAAATCAGCCACCTGTAGAGAAGTTGCCAGCAGAGTTGGAAGGAGGTGCAAGAATGACAGATAGCCATGCATTTACTTCAGAAACTAGGTTTAAGACAATGATTTCTCGTTCAACTTCAGCATCAGAAATCTGACAATGTTCCAGAACATTTTGGAAATTCAGTTCCAACTATCCCCTAAAGAATAACTTTTACACCTGGTTTGTGGGACAAATCAGAACCATGGATAAAACTACAAATTATACTTGAAGCTACCCTTAATTGGACAAGTATTTTTACATACCATTCTATTTCCATTTCCAGTATCAGAACATCTTAAGTTGCACAAATTGGAAAATCAAAATAAGACTATGATTTAGTTTGGATGCCAGTTTTGGAAAGAGAAGGTGTCTTTCTAACTCCTATTCAGTATGCAGCTATTTAAAATCTTTGTTTCCACTTCCTGGGTTACTTCCTTTACAGTTCCCATTTGATTCCAGACACAAGGAGGAAGACAGCATTATCTGTAGACACCTAATACCACCCACTCCTGCACCATGTGCAATGCAACACTCATTAGTTTTCAGAAACTAGGCCCGTACTACTCCTACCCCAACTTCTGTATGTTTACTAGCCTCCGCAAATTAGGGCACTTTGGCAGCAAACAGAATGCTGTGATAGGAGCAACTGCTAAGTGGTGAATCCGCATTCACCTGATTTTGTCAGAGATGTCTCTCCATACGATACATTATGAACTTTACACAGTTAAACCAAATGTTAATAATCTTGTTCCACAAGTGACCGGATGCAATATGGATGCCAGTGTTGTGAAATAACCAGATCCAGTGTTTTAGCTTTAAAAGACATGCTTTCCCACTCACTGTTCTCAGCCTGTAACAACCACACGCCTGATGCCGGCGGTGGAAGTCACAGGATCAGTAACAACACCGCAGGACCTCCCACACCTGGGCGACTACGGCAGGAACAACCAGCCAGAGCCCGACTCACCTCTCTGCTCCAGGACTTTCTCGGGGGGCAGCACGGTCGCCACCTCCTTGACCTCCTCCATGATGACATCCGCTTTGGTTCCCAGGATCTTCTTCAGCCTCTCCAGCTCCTTGGGCGCGTTCTTCTTCCTCTTTTCCGCCCGCATCTTCCTCCTCCATTTGCTCCTCAGGCTCTTCGCCATGTCCTGCGGGGAGGGAAGTGGGAGCGGTTCAGGGGGGGCCGCGCGCACGCGTGGGGGAGGGGGGGGCCGCGCGCCCCGCTTACCGTCCGCGCACGAGGCCGCCGCACACACTCGCGCAAGGCCGCGCCGCCCGCCCGCGCACGCGCAACATGAGACGCCCGGCCTCCCGCCGGGGCAGACGGGCCCTACCGTAACTCTGCGAGCGAACGCGCAGCCGCCTTCCTGCTTCCCGCCCGTGCGCGATTGTGCCCAGACACCGCTGCGCGGCCAGGGCGAGGCATGAAAGGATAAACAAGTGTTCCATCACGACGTAAAAAGCAAGGTTTTGTTCTTAGCTCCTGCCCCGCTATTCTGAAGGAAATCCTAAGGCAAAGGGAGAGATTACGACGCTCGCTCAAACCATTCGCAGTCGTACTTCAACAGCCTCACAGAAAGCGCACCCGGTCCCAGCGTGGGGCAGGCAGGACACGCATCTTAGGCCAAGTACCGCATTCCTCGTCTCTCACCTCTCACTGACAGCACGGGCGAGCAGTAACAATCCCTCACGGAATAGGAAGGAAGCCTTTCAAAATCCTTTTTATGCTCCCTGCCCCTCCAGCACCTCCACAGCGTGGGAAACAGCCACAATCACAGCGCCTCTACCCCGCCAGCACCGACCCGTCTGCAGCCTTCATTCTCAGCATCCTGAAGTTCTCCAGTCTCAGTTGCAAGAACAAACTAAATAAAGGCCGTCCAATTTTTACTGACACACAGTGAGTTTTATTATACACAAGTTGATAAAATGCTATAATCAATCTCCAAATGATGTTTCAGAACACTGGAAGATAGGCAATAAATAATACTAAAATGAAGAACATTCCCTTTAATTGTTTTAACTCCTTCACAGCTTCCATAGCGACAGCCCTTAACAAGGACAGAATATCTCTGTCAGAGACAGCATTTCATTTTACCAAACAAAAACAAATTCTTAGTAAAACACTGCACAATGGTAAACTCATGCTACCCTGACGTGGTACATAAACAAATGATCAACCCCAAAGGAAACATTTTCAGCAGCTACAGAACAGCAGAGAAGCTTACTCTAGAGCAATCAGGAGTTGGCAAAATTTTAATCATTAATTATGTTGATTGCAAATTAAGTGATTAAAAAAATGACTGTAATGATAACAGCATGTTAACAATAAAAAAATACATGGTCTGGAGAAGAACTGTAGCTATGTAAAAAGCCATTTTCCCCCCTAAGGAGGGATCGATATTCATGGAATGCAAACGTAATACAGATTCAGTCTTTAGAAGGCAGAACTACTGAGTTTGCAGATCATCCAAATGCTTAACTTTAATTGTACTGTAGTCAAACCACACCACTTTTGACTATTTTTTATTAAATGCCTCCAGAAAACGCAGCAGGTGTAAGAACAGATTTATGATGTCCAAGTAGAGATTGATTGAAGCCAGTATGTACTCTTCAGGGGACAATTTGTGCATCAGCAAATGAGTGTCATAAATAATAAATCCACAGAACAGAAGAGCTCCAGCAGCAGCAAACACCAACTCTATCGTCTCACTATAGAAAAACAGCTGGAGGCAGATAAAATATGAAAAGGATACTTGTGAATTTCCTTTAATATTAAAATCCCTGCATAATGATATGCCACATTTAAAACGGTCTTTCTAGTGTTATGTACACAAAACCATGGTATTATGGTGATATTTCAATGCTCTTCTTATTCCATACACTCTCCAGTCACACAATCTCTGACTGTGTAAAAGTGCCTCCACTTAAGAGGGAGGAAGCTCTGGTCTCCAGAATACTAAGAGCAGAACAAAATACAAAATACAATTAAATCTCAAATCTCCTTCACATTCTCTTCATCAACTAGTGAATTTCAATTAACAAATTTTGTCAATCAACCCAAATACCCCTTTTATGTTGGCAACAACAGCACCCAACAAAAATCTAAACTGAAAATGTGTGGTTAAAAGATCACCAGCATGATCTAAAACAGTAATGGATCTGGTTAGGATTTTTCTTTCATTAAGCTATATTGGGCTGATCCAAACCTTTTAGTTATACTAGAAGTTAGTAAAAGGTCAAGCTCTGAGCAACTCGATCTTAGTGGAAGGTGTCCCTGCTCAGGGCAGGGGGGTTGGAACTAGATGATCTTTAAGGTCCCTCCCAACCCACACCATTCTGTGATTCTGTGAATATCTTTTAACTGTGAACATAAAGTATCTTACCCTCAAGAAACCCGAGAAGATTAAAATCCACAAACAAGCGAAGAGGCTGAAAGAAAATAAAATTACACTGTGGCCAACAATATAGTCTTTTAAACTTCACTTAAAATATCCTCCTTTCTTCTAAAACCTCTTCACAATATATTTGGCAAGTAAATGTCTGGAGTTCTTAGATGCCAACGGTTCGCTGCTGTCAGCAGTAGAAGTTTTATAAAGCTGTCAAAAGTTATGTTCTAACTTTAGTTTTTTAAAAGACTTGAAACATCTGCCTTCTCTCCCAGTGAAAAATCCAGGTAAACTAGTTTTCTATTTTTTTTAAGATTCTTTATCACTGAAAATAATTTACCAAGGATCAGAACTGGGTAAAATTAATAATTTAAAATAAACAACCCTCACCATTCCCTTGAAGCAGGTTCTGTTGCCCTCTATTCCTTATTATACCTGCAAAGCCTGCTTTAAGAAAAAAAAAATAAAAAATTATGAATATGACAACATACCCTGCTCCAAATTTGCTGAAGTCTCTCTTTGATTGCAAGGTATATGCAGTCAATCCAAGAAACACAGCAGTAGTAAGAATAAAGGCTTGCAAGACGACGGAGACATCATAGAAACTCACTGTAAGCAGAAAAAGTAATCTGTCAATTAAAGAACACTGCGTATTTGCTGAGTTATCTTTTGAGGAAACAGAAATTCAAACTTAACTGTGAACAAAATTAAGTAAATTATGCCTGAAGTTGTCTTTGCATTTCAAATTCATGATCGTAGGACTCAGGGATCTTGTACTAGCTAAGTTTGACAGTTACTTTATAGCTGTAGCTTCTTAAATGGAAGTAACAGGTCTTCCTTAGTCAGAATTATGAAAACACCAACAAAACAAACCAAAAATATTTTAAGCACAGATAACAGAGATCTTAAGGAAAAAAACTATAGGAATTTTTCACGATACTGAAACAAGGAGAAAAATAAAACAATCCCCTATAAAGGCTCGAAGTTTTGATTAGGGGACAGGAGGGGAAAGATACCAGAAACAAGTGTAACGTTTTTCTTCCCTCCTTAATCTTTTCTTTCCCCAAATCAGTAGATCATAAGCCACAATGAAGAGGTTTCATCTCATGCTGTAAGGTATAGCTCAAGGTGATGCCATGACGTGACCTCACACTGCCTCATTTCAACCCTGACCATGAAGTACAGAATTCTCCAAATTCAGATTCCCTTTGAAGAAATTGAGGGGGCAGGTAGGACTATTTCAACTTGAAGATCAGCTCTGCTGAGAGCTGAACATTATGAAAGAGAACATTTTTAACTATACTGAAAGAACAGATTCCCCAACTCATTTTTCACTTCAAGTTTATACAGTTCCATTTCTGAATCAGAATTTAGTTTTCCCCCTTGAATCCCTGATTTGGGCAAAACTCCTATCACTGTCACTAAAATTTTCAGAAACATGTAGAAAACCCTAATGGCAATTAGTACAACATAATGGATTCCTTTTCCCAATTCTTTATGGAATCAGACAATAGGATGGCTACTATTTACCTGTAATGGCAACTGTCAGTGCTTCCAGTAGCGTCTACAAAAAGCAAACCCAAAAAAAAATAGAAGGATAAGAAAAAAATCGAACCATTAAACATTAGGTCTCCTGTTAAATCTTTGTGTATGAAAACATGTTTAATGTTCAACAAGAAAATGGCAATCATACTATCTTACTGGGCTGGAAGTTGTGTTACATAAAAGAGTACAATACAAAGTGAAAATGAGTGAGACACTGTCCCTATAGAAAAATGTTGCTTACATTTTCTACTGTAAGTGCACAGTAGTTTTATATGACACTTCTTACACACTATTCAACGGGCTATAAAATTAATACATTTTTCAATATCTTGTTGGACAGCTGTCTAACACAGCATCTGCACCACTTTCTTTTCCACACTTAGCCTTCAAACAATCTGTTTACTTACACAGCAAAGCTGTCTTTCTGTTTTATCACAAATACAATTTAGGCAACTCCTAAAGCATCAAATTTTAATTGCACTACTGTGACTTCTTTTCAAAAGATTTATTTGCTACATAATTCAAAACATCCAAGAGAAACTGTTAGCCTGGATCTACACATTCACAGCATCAGGCAGAAGACTGAAATTTGAGGACAGTTCTGACTGATCTGCCTGTGCTGGAATCATGCTCAGAATTTAGCATCAAAAAGACAGCAATTAGAGAAACAAACAATATGGCTGGTTTGGGTCTCTGCTGGAGGCTTTCCATTAAACAATTTGGGTAACAGTAATTTCTCCTCCACTCCTACTGAGCAGTTCCATAGAAAAAATCCCTGACATCAACAGAACAATGAGAGCAGATAGATTTCTACACACACGCAAAAATCCTTGCTCAAACTGGTTCCAAGTTCTAACACTCTTTCTAAAAAGATGCTGAAAGAAACCTGAAGTGCCTGCTATCTAGGAACACCCTGTGACAGAATCTCCAAAAACTAACTCAGACCTTCATAAATATATAGGGCGTCTTTCAAGGAATACAAGAAAAACAAATGACATACCTCTAGTTTCCAGGAATTAATTACAATGCAAGATATTCTAAGGACTATTAAATTGAATTAATTAATCAATTAATAATTTAATTGACTGAAACACTTACAAATCCAAACAGCAGGTATAAATTAACAGGGTGCTGGTGTCTGTAGAGGGTCAGTGCCACGATTACAGCCAGAGATCCAAACCCAGATATCAAAAGCAAGGCAGGCCTGTGAAATTCCATATATAAAAATAGGTAATCAAACTTAAATATCTGTAAGACCATGGAACAATTTATATAAAACCAAGTTTTTAAGTGATCATCTAGGAAAAGATATCCAAAGTAAATGTAATGCAAGTTTACAATAAAACTGTTCTAAAATGTACTACTACGGATAATCAGTTTAAAATGGTACAGTAAAGGCATCTTTTTCATACTAAAGCCAAAGATTGCCCAAGAATCCATTACCTGGAAATGAATCCATACAAAGAATAAAATCCATCTGTCCAAAATAAGCTATTAAAGTACATGTACTGTTTTGTCTGTTCTGCACTCCATATTCAGAGAACTATTTTTCATAAGCACCCAAATGCAACAAACACGGGCACTAACTGCACCAAAAAAAAACCCAGTACTGACCAGTAAGTATTGCTAAATCATTCCAGTAGCCCTCCAAGGAAAAATGGGACCAACATCAAACAAAAAAATCACAGCAGTTCTAAGTGAGGAGGACAATATTAAATGATCAGATTTAAGTAGAAACCTGTAGTTTTACAACCACTGTTGTATACATTATAGGTTACACAGAAACGGGGACTTTCATGCAGTGTTTAATCCTCCTTTTTTATTTGGGCTTTGAAGTGAAAGTGAAAGTCCACTTGGAGTAAAACAGAAACTAAACTCAGTGCTCTCTTCCTTTCCCAGCTCTTCCTTTCCCTGGCCTGTTCAACACAGTTTGCATTTTGAGACTTACTTTATCATGAAAATCTGAGAGGCAAAAAGAAGCCTGCCCACAGGAATTTAAGCAGACTAATTCTTTTGGGGGAGTGGGGAGGGGGTAAGGGGAAGAAGAAGATGGGAGAGGGAGGACGAGTAACAAAACATGATTTTGCTTCTTGGAACAGGCACCTATAAACAACAGCATTCCAAAGAGATTCTAAAAGTATTTAGACTGCAAAACAAGAAATGTCAGTAACTGAGGTGTTCTGCAACTCATGTAAAAGTATGCATAGCACAAATATTAAAATAAACACTATTAATAAAGCATTGATTAAAATAAACAACAACACAACAAAATAAATTAGTTTTCATGTTAAACCAAGGAGAAAAATGTCAGAGAAGAAAAGATACTCCCTAATCAAGTTAAAAAGTATCTATTACAGCAACAAAACACAGGTTATAAAAATTATTAGGAAGACTGAGGGGTAGCAATAATTACATCAACACATAATTACATAATAGCAAAATACATAATTTATACCTAACACATGCTAAACAGCTGCATTTCACCTTAGAATTTACCTCTCATGAACAAATGCCTGCACTCCAGTAGAGTATAGGAAAACTGCAGATGTGACTGTGGTCAACAGAACTTGAACAGAAAGAATGCTGTACACCTTTCGCAGAAACGCTGGAATAAGGAAAATAAAAATGAAACCACTTCTGACTTACACTTTCAAGCTTTCAAACTTCAGCAGTAAATCAGATACAAGTTTTTCATTTTCATAAGGAACCATCATAAAGTCACAGTGAAAAAGCACAGAATAAAGTCATTAAAAGCCATTTTACTTTAAAAAATTGACACAGTATTACAGCAAAATTACATTTATTCCTGGACATCATTATTTAATCATTAACAACGATGACAAAAGAAATATAGAAAACTTATGAGACTTCACAGCACACAGTCGTTTTTATTCCAAAATGTGTCCAGTAACACTGTTTCAGCAAGGATTACTGATTAGACACATTCTACGAGAGCACTCAATGCGTTTGAGACCTACACATGAAGAGCAAAGCAGGATGTCATGGGCATTAGTATGACCTCTCAGCATGCCAAATGCTTCGGTGGGAGAGACAAAGTTCTAACACCTCACAGAACAAATTCAAATTCTCACTCTCATGGTTAAACTCCTGTAATTGCAGTCACTAATTCTCGTATTTATGAATCACGGGATGAACAGGGTTGGAAAAGACCTCTGAGCTCACCGAGTCCAACCCATGAGTGAACACCGCCGTGTCAGACAGGCCACGGCACCACCTGCCACGTCCGGCTGCCCCGAAACACCTGCGGGGAGGTGCGTCTCTGCAGGGACTACGCATGCCATGTATCATCTTTGGACTTCAAAACTCATCACTCTGGACAAAACCAAGCCTGAATCCACACAGGGTACCGGGTACACGGGGTAACGCCCTCAGGCGAAGCCCTACCCCCTTCACGGTTAAACGACAAAGCCTTCCGCCGGCCGCGGTCCCTCGCCCTTGACGCCTAACCTGGACTTAACAGCGCCCAGGCTCCACACTCACAACCTTTAGCCAGGTTAAAGCACCGCGCGGAGCCCGACTGCAGCTCAAGGCCAGATGTGACCGGGACATCACAGAGGCACCTGCTGGGAGCCAGTGGGGGCAACAAGGACCTCTCCGCAAGCGCCTGGGGGGCTGAGGCGGGGCCGTGCGCCTCTCCCACTCATCCGCAGTCCTTACCCATGCGGATGTGGACGCTGGCCGAGGCCACGTTGCTGCCATAGTTGAAGTCATCCTCGATGGAGCTCCGGGGATACAGCTGCTCCGCCGCCATGGCCGCGACCCGTCTCCGCTTCCGGGGGGCGCGGCCGCGCTGCCAGGGGCCGGGCAGGGCGCCCCGCCGAGCGGCCGAGCGCATCGATCGCGGTTGCTGTCTTCATCCCGAACGCTGCGCAGCTCCGAGCAGGGCACCCCGCCGAGCGGCCGAGCGCGTCGATCGCCGGTGCCGCCTTTATTCCGAACGCTGCGTCCTGCCCGTGTCTAATTCAAGTCTGAAGGGCTTGGAGAGGAAAAAACCCCAGCCCTTTGGCTGGTTTTCACTTTGATTCACTCGGGCTGTGCTGCAGCAGGCTGCGGCTGTGCACAGCTGCAGACACGTACCTGCGTTCGGCGGTGCCTGATGGAAGAGGCGTCGGGGCTGATGCTCCCGTCAGCGTGTATCCCATAGTGATGAGCATCACTTACAGAAACCTTTAATGCAAAGCAGAATTTTACCACGGCGTTCTCCTAGTTTCGTGTCCCGTCCTTCAAACTCAGTGTAATTGAACAGAAAGCAAAGACACCCAGCGTTTCTCAGGTGTCACGAAGCACTAGGTGCAGCCGGACCTGATGGTAGCTCGCATTGAGCAATCACAAAAGCTACGGTTTGGGGATGTGCAGTAGGTTTTTTTAACCAGTGAATATTAGCTAAAGTGTGCCAAAAAACTGAAACGACAGACATTTTAGAAATACCTGTAATAGATTTGACTAGAAGTGCTTTTGAAAATTGGAAAATAGTGGCCTGAACTGTATTCAGCTTCTCAAGGGAGAAGTAAATCAATTCTATGATTTAGTGATGAAATAATCTTGAGCAGCTTTTCTACCGAGTTGCCTTAAGAAACTACATTTCACTTGCAGAGACAAGAATTATGAGCATGACTTTTTATTCTGGGAAGTATTTATGATATTCTTAGCATCATTTTGCATTTTTTAGTTGCTGCAGAGTAAGATTTTTCAGTTTAAATCCTGAATTTGGAGCTTTATGCATTGTTTGCACTGCACAATAGTAACTGTTTTGAAACAGTTCTGCTGTCTGCTTTCTTGCATCTGCCCCTGCAGAAGAACAACACTGATGTTCTCCCAAAAGAAGCATTTAGAATTCTGGTCAAGCATCTGGTGTTGCCTTCTCCAAATACAGGCAGTGCTGTTTTCTTTAAAATACCTTTTAGAGGCATTCTGTGTGAGAAACAGAAAAATTTCAGAGCATTGCTGCAGAGTTGGCTCCTGCAGTTAGTTTGAGGCTTGAGACAATTGAAGGACAGATATAATAGTAGCCTTCAAATATTCTTTATAAGGCTGTTGCAGTCCTCCAGCTGTGGAGAAGGTGTCATATCAGAGGTAGCATGACTTAAACTGCAGTAGGGAATATTCAGGGTGAAAACTTGAGTACTTTTAATTTTAAGAGTAATCAGGGTAAAGCTGTGGAATAGTTAGCCTGGGGTTTAGGCACAGGCTGGGAGATAGGAGATGGCAGGAAACAGGCACATGAGCCTTTGCACTCTCACACGCCCGCCTCCTGGGTGGAAGATATTGGTCTGATGGAAGCCACCAAGAATCAGTTATGAGCTTATTCAGCAAGGCAAGAGACAAAGCAGCAAAATCACCCAGTGACACCACTGAGAAGCACAATCTGCCAAAGTTGCTGGGAATGGAAATGGGAATGGAAAATTATTTACATCTGCAACACTGATAAAGGCTGCAGTTTTCATGCCAAAAGAGAGCATCATTCTTGTCTGAAGGTCTTTCTTGTTACTTGCAGGCACATACAGCATGCAGTTCTTTGGAGTAACAGTACTGAATAAACATTTAATGACACTGAGTCTGCCTGAGTGCTTTCAATGTCTTTGCAATTTTCCATTCCTCACTTGGGAAAGTATACCTTGTAAAATGCTAAATATGCCTTATAAAAAAGAAAGTGTGTTTTACATTGCCTTTCTTTTCTGTATTTGATGTTTTCATAAACATACCTCCATCACACTATTTTTATTTGAAACCACAGCAGTCCCACAGTGACTCGCTTAGGGCTGGCTAGACGCTCCCACTCCGTGTGTGTGCGTGCAGAGGTGAAAGAGCTTTCTGTTCTCCCAGGTTCTGCTCTGGGCTCCAGTATGGGGAAAGGAAGCTCGCTGTCACTGGAGGCCTGGGTAAGGACCATGAACTCCTCTGTGCCTTTTGTCTGCGTTATTCATAATCGGTGGCTTTGCTGGAAAAGGTCCATCTGTTGCTCAGAGGTACTTGGGAAAGGTACTTGGAGCATTGCCAGGATTCTGCTTCTTTCCAGAGGTTTGGTTTTAAATCATTGTGCCAGAGGCCCTTTGTTTGCTTTGAGCAGTGTTCCCAGAGTGACCCCTCTCAGCATGGCTTTGATACACATCTGTGTATCTTCACATCATCACGGCTGTTGTTGAGGCAGGACTAAGTGGTCTCCTCTTCCCAGACTGCCAAGTCCATGACCTCTGCATGGCTCCATACAAATGTATAAGGCACAACCTCTGTAGTATTGCTGGAGTGTGGTTCCAGAAGTACAGTCACACATGGACCCTGCGGCTGCCTGCCAGCCTTTCCACAAGGAGGTAACATCCAGGCAATTTGTGCTCAGGATGGCACAGAACATGTGGATACAAAGCAATGTGGGAAAACAGAGGAGAGAAGTTTTGATTATGTAGGTGCATCCACATGGCCATTAACCATTAATTTATCCCCAGGTGAGCTTTGGTCTCTCAGTTTCAAAATAGCTGGCTAAGTTAAAGGGATCATTTAATTGTGTGATCCTGAGGGATCCTAATTTGAAGAAATGTGAGTTGTAGCAGCTTTCCAGTATCTAAGGGAGGCCTACAAGACAGCCAGAGATGTACTTTTTTACAAGGGCATGTAGTGATAGGGGTGATGGCTTTGAAATGAAAGAGAGTAGTTATAGATGTTAGAAAGAAATTCTTTACTGTGAGGATGGTAAGGCCCTGGGACAAGTTACCCAGAAAACTTGTGGGTACCCCATCCCTGGAAGTGTTCCATACCAGGTTGGATGGTGCTCTGAGCAACCTCGTGTAGTATAAGGTGTTGCTGCCCATGGCAGGGGGATTGGAACTAGATGATCTTTGAAGTCCTTTCCAACCTAAACCATTCCATGATTCAACGGAGTTACTGTGAAATTGTCCTCATACTCAAAATACAAAGTTTTCCATGGGAACTGGAGACAATCATGTAAAGTTATTCCTAATTTTCTTTCAATGTGTACAGTATGTAGGTGCAAAACCATCATGATGTTCTTACAGGGCAGGAAAATAACAAGGAAACTCAGAGACAGATGTGCCATCTGTTGCTGTAAAATCCCTGATGGTGAATTTTCAAATCCACTGATTAAGGGAAGAGAGTTTATCTTCTTTAGTACTTACAGTTTCATGAGAAATACTCTACCCTTTAGCAAGCAGATCACAAAGCCAAGATATTCCAGGATGAATAAGCTTCTCTCAATGTTTCTTTGGTTTACAACAGCCAATATCTTTGCCTGATGGTGGTATATTCTTTTTCCTATTAAATCCCAC
The DNA here is from genome assembly GCA_024734555.1 of Trochalopteron elliotii. NCBI lineage: Eukaryota > Metazoa > Chordata > Aves > Passeriformes > Leiothrichidae > Trochalopteron > Trochalopteron elliotii. The sequence continues at coordinate 8,011,198 of JANPWX010000699.1, read as the reverse complement.
CTTCATTATATATTTATTTTTTTTATTACACCTCACCCTACTGTAACTCAATTAGCTCCTTTTAAAATTTTTTTTAAAACCATGTGAATTTTTGAGAAGATATGACAGGTTAGTTTTGGATCTTATTCTCAGTGGAGGTCTGGATGCGGTAAGAAATGGGTTGTGCCTAGGAACAGAGCTATCTGGTGGCACTAGTCCATTGATGTGGGAGGTACAAGCTTACCTGCCAGGGAGCACAATGTGGAAGCCTGGACCTTTGTTTTGAGGATTGTGAACAGCTCTTGAACAGGCATGTTGGTTTGATTCATGTTTGAAAACAGGACTTTAGGATAAATATATCTCTGCAGTTAATAGAGTAGTACTGGTAGTTAATAATCCTAACATGAAAAGACTTCTTTCAAGGTTTTTACCCATTTAAACAAGTCTCATATGTTTCAAGGATGTAATCTTATTTTGACAAGCTGAGGGATTTTATATTTTAACGTCAGGATCAATCTGGAATCTGTATTTGCTTATAATCACACCTTTGTTATTTCAGTAGCTGCTGAAGTGTAATAAAAGAACATTTCCATTTTATTCCATGTGTAAGACTGAATCCTAGGAAAATATGGAATGCTACACTGACAGCCCAGATATAGGCAATTTTTCCTTTCTTTATGTAAAAAGGGGTTTTTTTTCTTTCTCATGGAAATAATATTACAAACGAAACTAATTTAATAACTGCACTACCTTGTGAAACAGAAGGCAGATTATTCTTGAATTTGTTTCTCTGAACAAAACATCAAAGCATACTCTGCTCTGAGTTTGCTATTATTTTGTTCAGTTTCAATTTAGCAGTAAGAGCTGCTTGGGAGTACTGGGAGTGCAATATGGACTCTGTTTATAAAACCCTTAACTACTCTTTCTCTACAAATTCCAATGTGCTTTAATCGTCTTCATTTGTCCTCACTGAACAGTCTGTGTCACCTGTAATGGCTGGTCATTCTGTTGTCTAAAACCTGAGTGTATTCATATAAATTAGTTTATCTCAACATTTGAACTTACTTTGTTACGATCACTCTGAATCTTTATTTCATGGCATTTTGAAAAGTAGGAAAAGTAGAAGTCAGATATGCTTGTTTCTATTTGAGTGTCTAGTTCAATCCAATCCTGGTAAGAACTCCTATGTGTAACAACATTAATAGTATGTATGCTGCTAAAGGAGAAAAAAAACCCCAAATATTTAAAATACCAGTGGCTTTTTAGCTCATGGTGAGGCCTGTTCTGCAGAGATTGAAGACCAGGATTCAGCTCTGAATGAAAACAACTGCAGTTAAGTGTCTATAAATAGGTATCTACATGTGTATGAAGTGCTTATGCAACCATTACTGTCAGTGGAAATAAGGGTGGCATGCAGATGCCTACACGTAAGTGTCTGGTGCCATTTTATGGCTCTTAGGGTATCAATCTCAATTCCATTTGCTCCTCTGTGAAGGCACTGAGCTTCTTTAAATTTTCTCTTATATCTGCAAAGCCAAGCAATACCTTGGGTACCTTTGGAGCATCCTGAAAGGCACCAGATTCCAGTGCTTAAGCAATGGCACCCTGCATATGTGGAACACCTATCACAACTGGGATGGGTACATAGCAAGGGGAGGAAAGAGAGAGGAGGAGCTGGTAGAAGTTCCTGAAGGCATTGATTATATCTGTGAAAGAAGATACTTGTATGTGAAGGCTCACCCATATAACCAAGCCAGCAAAGCTCTTTTGATGTTGAGGCAGTCTTGAAGCTGGGAGAGCTTCATCATCACAGAAGTACCCACACAGATATGGCCCTCTTTATTTTGGGAGCACACTGGTGCTAACAGAGCTGGGAGGAGAGAAGAGCACACTTCGTCCTCAGGCAGGGCTTGCACCCAGGTTTTGTCTAGAGGGGCTTCACAAGGCATGGCTGAAATCAATCACCTCATTTTCTCATGCTGACATCATTCACGTGGTGACCCCAATGTGCAGAGGTTGCATGCAACTCCTGCAGTATCCTGCACAGGGGCTGGGACAAGAAAATTGAGGTAATCTGTGTCTTTCACCATCTTCAGACAGAAATACCAAGGGCAGTTAAGGGGGTTTGGGCCATAAAGTGCTGAGCAGCCCTTAGTTTTCCCATACCCTTTTTCCAGCTGAGTGGCTTTCAAGACACTTCCTGGAGCTTCACATCTTTGGAAAATATGGAGGGAAGGACAAAAATGGTGTGAGATGTTTGTTGTGGTGCTGATGGAACAAGAGTGTTGTCAGCTTCATGCAGCCTTCTTTGGGAAGTGGGTCAGCGCCAAATCCTTTGCTTATTCTTAAGGTTAATTATTTAGTAGTCTGAAGTCAGCTTCTTCAGCATTAAGTCTCAGGATATGTATGTCAGATATGTTGTTGCTGCTCACTTTGCATAAGGCAGAAGCAAAGCTCATGGCTCCAGACATAGCAAAGTACTTCCACATCACTTCAAGGCGCCTCTCTGGAAAAGCAGTGAGAACAGAATGCCACAGCTCCCTAAATACTACACTTGGTCCAGCAATGGAGAAAAGAGTTGAAGACAGAGCTCTCAACTGAATGTTTCTTCGTGTTAATATTTAAATGCCATTTTTAAAACATCAGTGAATCTTGTGTAATCTTTACAATTCTCAGATACTAGCAGGAAGAACAGATCTCATTAGCCAGAGATCTGGATAATCACAATTGAATTTTTAGCTAGATGTTCCTTTTAAAACTTGATTTTTATTTTGACAAGGTGTTAATTAGTGTGTGGTACCTGTACAGAGACTATGAGCTGGACAATCATCTTTGTTGTATTCAAGATTTTTCCCACACTGTTGTCATCATCACCTGTGTCGAAAATGTCCTGTGAAGACTGCTCTCTTTTTTATCTTTTTCTTTTTTATTTTTTTTTTTTTTAGTGGAATTTGGGTTAGATATTTCCATTGCTTTTAGAATTGAGATGTATGAATGTCAGAAATTAATGCTGTGACTTAAAAAGCAGAAGCATCACCTCTCCTGCAGCAATAAAGCAGCTCAGCAGCCCCTGTTCATTTAAAAAGAAAGAATTGTGTGTTTCACTGTATGTCAAACTCCAGAGGTTTTGACTACAAGGATTTTGGCTACAAGGACTGCTGTTAGTGACTTTACCTCTACAAAACACAGAATCATCATACAATAGTTTGGGTTGGAATGGACCTTTAAAGGCATCTAAACAGCCTGTGATAAGCAGGGACAGCTTCAAATAGACCAGGTTGCTCAAAGCCCCATCCACCCCGACCTTGAATGTTTCCAGGGATGGAGCATCCAGCACCTCTCTTGGCAACCTGTGCCAGTGTTTCACTGCCCTCACTGTAATCTTTGGTGGTGGCTGGCAGCCCACTACCACTTGGGATCAGAATACTCACACTGGAAATAACAGCCAGCTTTAGGATATGTCCTGGCTGGGTGGGCTGTCTTGGTCTTGTGAAAAGGTTCGCTGCTGAGATACCGGCTGTGCTTGAGCTCTTGCCCTCCCAAAGAGGGACTATCTAAATTACATAAACAAAGGGAAGGGGAAAATCCATGTTGAGACACAAACTTTTGCTTTTCAGGAAAGCAGAGCCATATCAAATTGATAGGTCAAATCCACTGATTAGTTTTAAAGGATGATGTTTTAACAGCTTTTAACCGTGTTTCAGAGATAGTTAATACTGAGCATGCAGAAAGGCAACCAGAATTACATAGTAATGTCAGTTATGCTAAGAAATTGAGTGACCAGGTAAAATTTCTGCTGTAAATCACTAAACTTGTCCTACTGCCATGTGTGAGATCTTATCGATCATTCTGTAGCATTTAGAGCACACCTGGATTTGTTTGCACCCTAATCCAGTTATTCAATACTGCTTTTGTTTTTTAGAGATCCTTGCCTGAGAAAAATAGATTTTAAAATTATTTTCATAGATAGTTGACTCTGTATCTTAATGAGTCAGCCATTAAAGTGATTGATTCTTTAAATCTAATACTTGGTGTTTGACATCTAATCTAATTAGAAACCAAATATCTCCACTAAAATATTAAACACATTCATTAATACCTGCCATGAAAATAACTGTAATTGCAATTGAACTCTTTTAATGGTGTTTTTTGATTACTGGCAAAAACTCATAATTGTTCACCAACTGTTCTGCAGTTCCCTCAAAACACTATGTCCAAAGTTAGCAGCCATGTTTTAGATGCTACCACTTTGCTGAAAATCACAGCTGGGGAAAGATTCTTCTTAATCATCTCTGTGAGGTTTCTGAAGAGAACAACAGATGTGACAAAGTATGAATATAATTATAGTTCTTTATGAGACTTCCAACTTTATGATTTTGGGGGAACATATCCCTTTATATTCAAATACTAATTTCTCCTTTTTCAAGTATAACAGTCAAAAGAAGAGAGAAATCTGTCAACTGGTTTCTGGAGCAGCACTTCCAAGGTACTTTCTGAGTACTGGATCTCAGCCTGAGGACTCGTCTGCCCTAGTATAAAGCAAGAATGAGATATCTGATTTTACATGGCTGGCATGCAAGTAATTTCAGGTAAAAAGCCCAGAAAAACCCCCAAACTCAGAGTAAGTTTCTCTCACAAATTAAGAGGGAAAAAAGAGATTCAAATGCTCCACACCATGCCTCAGGGTTTGTTTCTTCAATATGAACAAATGAACTCAGTAAGGGCTTTAACTCCTAGGTCTGCTGAGGCAAAAATGAATTTCCCAGGTCAGTGGAGAGTTCCTTTGTGGAAGTCTTCCTTGCCTGGCGTGTGTCTCTCATATTAGAGCAGGGTAAAGGTACCTCCCTTGCCCAATAGTCACACTGCTGTTTTTCTGGACTGCTTTGCAATACACATGGGTACACCGATTATTTTGAAGACCGGTGTACTTTTTTGAGGGTGTGGAATAGGGCAGTATTTGAGATTGCTTGAGCCAGTAGTTCTTCCTGGAAAGGTAGGATTTACAGTCCCACTTTGATAGCCAACATTAAGCAGTAATATTAGCAGTTTGCATGGACTTGGGACTGACTTAGGATGTCACTGTTACCTAAACTTGTTGGCTTGTTTGATTTTTATACAAAGATTTGTATAAAAACTGCATATTAACCTACATTGGAAGGAACGTGGATGGAAGTGCAGCAGCTCATCCTGAAGAACTTCAGGAGCAGACATTTCCAAAGATAAACTTTCACATACAATCACTGTTCCATGTAACTCCATACTGAATAACTCAATGTGTAGATCATAACCAGTATGAGCTGAACTCTGTGTGGGATGCTGTTTGTGCTCACAACAGGAAGGTAATGGACATATGGGGGTTGGTGGCAGGGAGGGCATTGCTTTTCTGGGTGGCAGCTTGCATTCCAGCAGCTAAAGCTAATTATGGAATCACAGTTTTAGTTAACATTTGACCCAGTTTTCTTTGTGGCTATCACATTTAAATGTTACTTTGAGCATAAATTAGTGTTAAGGCTTGGGACAATATCATAAAATAACAGCAGGCTGGAGCTCTGTCACATATGAGGTACCAGTGTAAAAGTGTGTGTCTCAAGGTGTGGGGCCCAATGTATGTGGCAGGACCAGCTGGTGCCCAGTCATGTTGTGATGCCAAAAGTTTGAATATTCCTCTGCCAGTCTCAGAAATACATGTTTGGAATGATATTTCATATTGGGCTTTTTAGGACTTTTGCCCAGAGATGGAACTGCATCCTCAATCTCAAAATACTTTGAAAATTGCCAAATCTGCATCTATGTCCTGAGTGGAACGGATGACAGAAGTTAAGTGTAGTCTGGATGGTGAATTCTCCCTTAAACTTTCTTCAAAATCACACTGCTTTTCTCTTCACATTTCTATGAAATTTGTATGTTGCTGAGAGGTTGCACTGCTGTGGTTACACTGTGGAAGCACTTAAGAGGCAGCTGAAGGTGTCAGTCCTGTCAGATTTTATTATTTTTTGGAGAATAAATCCCAAGCAGAGCTCCTCCATCTAAAATGCACATCTGGAACATTTTCAAATGGATATGATTTTATTCATGAGCTAAGAGGAACAAAAATTTCTGACTTCATGATGATTTTATCTTTCTCATACAAAAACGGGTATAAAATTTGCAGTGCTAGAAAATGTTACCAAAACATTCGTTGTGTCCTGTGTTCCTAGGAAGTAGAGGGTATCATTCATCTAATTGAAGTTTGTGTTAATGACATTTTAGGGCAATATTAGGGAACACTCTTGTGTCTACTAAGCACTCTAGAAATACAGAAACTACATAAATGACCCAAATATTACGTAGCTTTTTCTTTTAGAGAAATGTGTAGAAGCTGGAGAGAGAGCAGTTGAGCACTGTTTGAGAGACCGATTGTAGCAATTGTTATGATGATCTGGCTGATGGTAGACAAGAGTTTTCCCGAGGCCAATTTGCAAAAGTAAGTATCTATCAACTCATGTTTTTAATTGGCTGTGCTGAATTTTGCATAGACATTAATACACTAAGGTAAGCAATGAAATATATAAAAGCCAGCAATTTCTTTCTTCTTCTTCTTCTTTTTTTTTTAACTTATTGGAAACAATTAGTGTGTATCCATTCCCTAATCTCATCATTAAGATAGAAAATACTGAAATATGCTTTGATTGACAGTTTCTAGCAGCACCAATGTGGGAAAAGATGCTTTTCATCAGCCCCACATATAATTGTAATTCTCATTGAAATTCTTTCTGTAAATAGGTTGATGCTGGGAATATAGTTTGAGAAACTCACAGGCTTTCCTGAAAGTTATGATTCCCATGATGGCAATAAATTACAATACTAATGTTAAGTGCCTTTGAGTTCTCAGAATGCAAATGCAGATTTTTCCTTCAGATGCTTACTGACATCCTGCATCTGCAAAGTTTGTTACTTCAGCACAGAACAGAAAGCAAATGTAAAATTGCTGCATTTTTGTGATTTTATACATGTTTTAATTAAACAATCTCCCAATATGTAGAGACCATTTATACTATCATTGATGGCATTTCTATATACAGACTGACTTTAGCACAGTTCTATTTTGGAGTGAAACTGTAGTTTCATCTCTTAGGTTACATCAGCCTAGGCACTAGATGTGTACCAATGTGTCCCATCCAACTGATAGGACACAGTTTCCGCCCCCCTGAAGTAACAAAGGATAAATCTTCTACTTTAATTAGTAAAAATGATCTCTGGGACTGTGTTTTCCTGTGACACCAACGTGTTTTATGTGAAAACCTCTTGATTAAGAAAACAAGAAAACCCAAATCAGGTTTCTGACAATATAGAAAGTGGGTTAATGTATCAAAAGATGTATTGCTTTCAGATGTAAAATGTTTTAAAATTAATATTTAAAAATCACATTAATTTTAAATATCAAGAAAGGTAAATTTTTGGTTTTCCTGGCATATCTGTTACCAACACGACAACATCACTCTTGTGACACAGATGAAAAAGTAGGCTAATATAAGGCTTTGTGAAGTACCATGGTTAAACACACAAAGGACAGAGAATGATCCACTGTACCTCTGGCAATATTAAGAAAATGAACAGCAATAATGCTGGTTCTGCATTGCTTTATTGCTTAGCATTTGGTTCTTCCTAAGAAATGCATTGCCACTTCATTCTTCTGATTACTGACTTTTATTGCAAACCTTGTTTGGAGAGATTGAAGGAGTGGAGAGATTGAAGAGCACCAAAAAAGAGCACCAGACAAGAAAGTTTCGGACATGTCTCCAGCTGGTTTCCTGCCTTCAGGACAGGCACAGATGCTGAGTCCCCAGCACCTGCCAGCAGTGCTGGTGCTCCATCATGGCATCACTAGTCTGAACTGTAGTATCTGGAGAGAGGGAAAATTCCATGGGAGAGAGGCATACTTTTCTCTCTACTTTATAGTACCAGAGCTCAGCTTCACCACCCTTGTACCATTCTCTTTTTATTTACTAGTTTTAATTCTGTGGACACAGCAGTGAAAAAAATGTGTAATATTGGTTACAAAAAGGGGAAAAGAACCATGAAGCTGTCAATAGTCTATAAATGGATGGTAAATAATGCTCAGCTTTCTATGTTAAATTTTACATGCCCATATCTACTTAAAATTCCACTCTGTGGGATAAATGTTTAGAATAGAACAAAAGAAGAGAAAATTAAATTGCCTCTTGCTGTCAAGAATGTTATGAATAACTCATTGACTATTGGTATTGAGATATTAGAGAATAGAAAGTATCTGCACATGTTTTTATTCACTTTATGTACATAAATCCTGAATGAAATCCTGTAATAATTTTCTTGGGTTTTGTTATGTGGTGTTGTCTTGCAATTTTACAGCCACAACTAAGAATCTGAGATCCCTGCCATTGCAGCTGAAGAGGCAGGGGCTTTTTTGTGTGCTTGTTTTGGGGGGACTTGCTATCAGTCTGATTTCTGTTAAAGATTGTTTAATTAAAATATAATTGCAGATGAAATGGTGCTAATTAGCATATATGTACTCCCACAAAGTGTAACTTATTCCCATTCATTATGGACAAGAGTGTGAACTGGATCTCTTACAGCTGTCCTGGAAACCCTCCCAATGAAAGAGCTCTCCTGGGACCTTGTACCCCACTGCAAGCAAAGGAAAAGTCTTTGGTATCTTCTGTGGTTTAGGTTTATTCTTATCTTTTAATCTGGCAAGCACACACGGTTCTTGCATGTTCCCTGTGGCCCAAGAATTGGCTATCAGTGAGGTAAATGACTTTGCATTTTCCTTTTATGTTAGAGGAGTTGCATCCCACATTAACAAGACTTAAGTACATCTGTGCACTGTAACTCACTGATTATATATGTTTCTTGGCTTATATATAGGCAAAACATATAAGGAAACAGTGGAAACTCTTTCATTCAGAAGTCAAGGCTTTGCAGTTGTAAGTTGATTTTGTTTTGGCTTTTCCTTTTCACATTAACTTCTTGCCAAGCTGCATGTAAACCTCCTTTGTCTAGAAAAATGCAACTTTTTAGAGAGTAAAATATGTCAGAGGTTAGCTGAAACCAGTCTTAACAGTGCTATTCTTCTGGCTTCATGCCTATGGAAGTGATTAATGGTTGGAATTTATGTCACAGAGCACATAATAATTTGTTAGAAGAAACTGGATTCAGTCACAGCACAGGCATTTTTCTCTTCCTGTCATTATATTTTGTGAGGACTTACTTATTTCCTGCAATCTCAGCCCATGTGAAGAAGAGAATGATAAAATTTCTGCATAATTTTTCTGAGAATACATTTATACTCCAGATGACCTTTGGAGTAAATTTGAACTATTAGATTTTCCCACATATTTATAGCTCTGACTGTGTGTCTTAGCCAGCAGATCTTACAGGCTTTATCCACCAAACATTTATTTATGGTTAAAAACCAATTTGCACTGGGTATGCTATAGAAAAAGTTCAAAGCCATTACATTTGAATTTAATTTTTCATTTATAGTCTTTTTTTTTTCTTTTTTGTATTGTCATCAGGCAATGTTACATTTAACATTGCCAACATAACACATTTACCTAAGTGACTCTTTACTTCATTCAATGCCTTTCTATGCTGATAGCTATTGTCAGTGAAAGTGGTTTTCCTGAGACCATGCTGGCATATATAACATACTGGTCCTTTCCTTCCTACTGAGCGATCAAGGATTCTAAAGCTACCCAGTGCCTAGGTTTCTTCACCCAAGCTTTCTTGAAATAGATGGATATTCTCATGGAACGAGCTGTTCTATTTTATATTAAGAAAAATAGTCCAGAAGCCTTATTGGCAATAAAAATACCAACACTCTCATTTTGTGTCAGACTTTATAAAAATGCTTGCTTATACTATACGAGGTGTCCTAATGTTGACAATATTAAAATAGATTTCCAAAGAAAACTATGTTTGCTGGAGAGTGCTTTTGGTTTGAGAACTTTATCTGTGTTTGTGTCTGGGATTTTCTGCTTCCAGGTGTGGCTATGCATATGCTCTGTGCATGTCGCCATGCAGTGCAGCAATGCCTGGATGTGGAGAGTCCTGGCTGGGCAATACAGCCGTGTCGCTGGTGTGAGGCGTGGAAGAAGTGCTGCTCTCCAAGGATTTCCATTAACTCATGGTCTCCTCAAGCAATGACTGTGAAAGCCTGTTAAGGCCCCAATTCACCAGTGCCATTAAGAAATATTTCTTTTTAAACATACCTTTAAATCGGGTCTCAAAATATACATTTAAGTGCTCTGCTGAACTGGGGATTAAGTGTAATACTTGTGTTATCTTATAGGTTGGGTTTATGTACCACAGGCATTGAAGAGGGTCAAATGGAAGTTCATTTATCCTAATTACTCTGATGTAAGAGAAGCAGCAGAGGCCAGACAGACAAAAAATTATTTAATCCTGCCATGTACAGAATGAAAGAATTTTCAGCACCTTTTCAAGACATGTGACAGCACACAATCTCCCATGTCTCTGACAATACTTCCATAATTGCACTGAAAATGGATTTTCCCTGTCAACATTAGCTGAGAAATCCTTGTTGCCAATAATTGAAACCTACAATAGCAATAATGTTTTCTTAAGTTTAAATGGACTTTGAAAGCCTCCAGTACATCTTGATGTAAAACACCATTACTACTGGCTTTTATACCAATTCAATCTCTTCAATGTGTGTTTTAAGCATTTCTTTTTTGTAAAGGTAAGAAAATAAGATATTAAGGGTCTTGATATTGCAAATATTTCTATATGTTTTTAGGACCAGTGTCATTATTTTCTATTGGAAAAGAGTAATATGATCTTCAACCCCTCTGAAAATGTTGAAAAGTTATTTCTTAATTTTGATGACAAAACTCAACTGGGTGGCATTTAATGAAGAAAAAATAAATGAGATCATTCAGGTGGAGGGAATGTAGATTAATCTGTATATCAAAGCCCTTCAGTGAATATCCAGTCTACATTCAAAACCAGAAGGATAGCAATTATCATATGGTGCTTTTTTTAAGATTACCATCTATTGTTCTGCTTTTCAAAGTGGAAATTTTGTCTTATACAGAGTACCTACTTAGTTAATGCCTTTGTTTTTGTAATGATTGTTTCTCTCTATACTAGCAAATTTGTTTGAATATATTAATAGGAGGAGACAAAGTTTTTCAGTATTTGCATACTATCCAGATCTGCACTGTGATTTGTGACAGAACTGCAAGGTATGTCATAGAAATGACATTTTCATACATGCTGTGTAGCATGTATATACACAGACAGAGCAATAGGAACCAGTGTGGCATGCCATGTATTTAGAAAGCAACGGTACCAAAGAATGTAACCATTTCATTCTCTTAAAAACTTTCAGTTCTAAAATGTTTGGATAATAAACTGCCTTGCTCTTGTCCAGTTGCCTAGTTTTATGAAGAGCTCTATGCAGAATGAAAGGCATTAAAGTGGACCCCATTTCAGCTCAGCCTTCGGGACTGTCCCCATACAAGTTGTAGGTGACCCTGTCCGAAGCCTTGTGCCATCCCTGCCTGGCTGTGGACCCTGACTTGCAGACTTTCCAGCTGTGCCCCAGCCCTGGTGTGTCACCACAAACACATCTGGCTGTGGGGCTGGGGGTGCTCTGGCTGCCCCCCGACCTGTCTGCTCCCTTGCAGGGCTGGTGGGATCGGCCTGGGCCTGTTCACCCTCACAGAGATCCCCAGCTGGAAGTTCCACATGGCTCCTTGCCCCTGGCAGTGCCTGTGCATGCTCACTCCTTCCCTAAACTCCCCACAAGTGAAACTTTGATCCTCCTCAAATTTTTGTTGAGTTCAGTCAACTCATGAACGTGAGTCATGGTGCATCTGCAGAAGATCTGTTGTAAAATGAGAGGCTGAATTTTGCAATTTCAGCCATGCTTGAAACTTCATGGCTATTCCCAGTTATATGAAAAATAAATTGAGCTAAAGTTCATGGTAATCACTTCTGTCTTATCCACATAATGTGAATTCAGATGGATGGATTTTACAGGAACCAATATACAAAGATTGTCTTTTGCATGAGGCCAAGTATTTAGACTTTAAGGCTTAAAAGGAATTTGGTTTGGGAAGTTATGAACAGCTGAAGAGAGAATTTAGAATGGAAGTAACTATTACATTAGCCATGCTCTACTACTAATAAATACCAAGCAGTGCAGTAGGGCACTGGTCCAGTGTATGTTTATGAGATGAGCATCTGCTCATCTTGAAAATATTTAAGGAATCTCACTAAAAATGATAGGCTTCTTCTTCCAGAACATACATAAACAGAATTGCTTCATGGGAGCTATAATGAACAATAAAATACTAATATAAGAAACAGGAAGAATTTGATGCATTAAGAAAGTATAGGCATTGAATTTCCTTTGCCTGATTTTTCACCCTCCATCTCTTCTCTCACTTCCTACCTTTTTTATATGTAAGCCATATATATACATCTATGTATAATTCCAGTACAAACATACTTTTGGATAACCACATTCAACCAAAATTATCAGATTTTTCTGTGTCATGCCTGAGATCCCTCATGCTAGTTCATATTTGCACTGAGAGTACAGATACTAATAAATTCTGGAGATAAAGAGAGAACTTAGTGAAAAAGGCCAAACCTTCTATAAAATGACATGTAAAGCTATGGAACTGCAAGTATTAACCTTTGTAAGCTAATAAAATCTTCTTCTTTTCATGAATTATCTGATTGGTACTGGGGGGATGATCTTAATTTTTTTTGCTTTATTTGATTTGATGTTAAATATTGTGCAATGATTTTACCATTATAAGGAATTTAGGCAAGCAGTAAATAATAAAATAATTTAAACCCTATTAAGATATACTTAATAGCTATAATTAGCTACTCATAGTTTATTAATATTTTACAATCTCAAAAGTAATATAGCTTTATTTTATACTATTTTAGGCCATAATGGAAGTTTTGACAGGCTTTGAAAAAGTGATAAATAGTCCAAAACATTATCTTGGTGAGAGTCACAATTCAAAATGGCACGCTATGTTTCTAATTTTATTATTTGAAGTGTAACTAGGTTATACTTTTTCTAGCCAGAAAAGGTGATGGTGAACATGATGGAGAAAACTAACTTTAAAATTCATGCCTTGCAAATGCTTCGTCTGGTACATCATGTGTAAAGCTGAGATCCACCATGGGAGAAGTTTGTATGAGAGAATAGTTTTTATGATCAAAATGGCGTTTTACAACAAAAAGGAAAAAATTCAGGAACAGGATCAAAAGCTGGGCACAAATGACAGCATGGTCTTTCCTGATTAAAATCACATACCAACAACAGAAGATGTGAAGATGATGAAATGCATATAATTAATTTTTAATTTTTTAAAAAATATTTTCAAAAACTCCAATTATTTTCCCAGTCACATGTCTGTCAGGACTATTTGGATTTGGGCACCAGTAATGCTAATGTGCTGTTCAACACAGATATCTGTGTGTGGAGTGGGAAGAGATCCCGGCCATGGTGTAATACTCTGGAGCAGTGCACGTGGACTCTGGCCTGTGCAAAAATCGTCCAGGGTTCTGGTTTTAAAGATTTCCAGTACTATAATGGTGAAGAGCCTTCAATTTTCTGGTTATATTGCAATCCTTATAGGTCAAGGTTGCAGCAGATAAAAATATTTTTTGCATATGAAGTTGAAACATCACACAGCTAAAAAATTGTATGAAAACACATCTGTCTAAACGATCATAGGATCACAGGACAAATCAGATGGCAGGCACCTCTGGAGATCTCTAGTCCTTCTGCCCAGGATGGCAGGGGCAGCGAGGAGGGCAGAGGCTGCCTCTTCTACCCCAATTTTTGTGCAACCCCTTCCACATAAGAGTTGTGTTTCCAGAAGAAAACCTCAGGTGGCAGCAGCACCATAGCTTTTGGAACTAGTCCTGGTCTTGAGCAGTTCTTCCGTCTTCCTATCAGTCATTAGGGCTCGTTAATACTTGTGCTTAAAAGCATTAACCAGTCGTCAGCCGTTGGCAAAGTAAAAGTGTTTTTTCCGCGGCAGATTTAGTGATGTGCAGATCTCATTTGGAAGACTTGCATCCATGTTTTATATATTCATAAAAATGAGGCATATTTTTATATAATCGTGTGAGCTGAATTTGGGTTACTTAGGGTTGATAATGCATTTGATTTGATTTAAATCTCTCAGAGCACTCTCTGAAAGATTTCCTGTCTCCTTTCAGTTAGATTGTCATCCACTTTCTATTTTCTTGTACGTGACCACATGTGACCAAAAAGGAGGGAAGAAGGTAATAAAAAATCACTAAAAAGGTGGTAGGGAATGTAGATGGGAAGAATTTGGGAGTAGAACAAACAACAAAAAGTTGAAAGGAAACATGATGAAGAAGGAAAAAGCTTAAGCCTGCTTGGAATAGTTGTTGTTTCTCACAATTCTGCTTTAGGGCATCTTGAATACCTGCTTACTTGCTTGAACCCTTACTTACACTGATTCAAGACACAGTGTCACAGAGATCAGCTTTGAGATTTCCTGGTAATCCCACTTGCAATGACTCTGTCTCTCCATCTAATTGGGTTTTTTAGGCATTGGACACTAGAAAATTCTCTCTATACTCTTAGTTTCACTGCCAGTCAGCCATGATCTTTGAAGTCTTTCACACTGTTTCATCTTTCAGGCTCCTGTTCTCAAAATATACCTGCAGAAAACAGTAAAGACAAAAACTTTCTGTCGCCTCATCCCAAAACAGAAAATTGAACAAAGAGCATTATTCCTCTTGAGCACAGTGGTTCTGAATTCACATTACTGCAACTGAACAGAAAAATAAGACAGTTAAAGAATCAGCAGAAAAAATGTCACTAAAAGGATAGTGGTGATGGGTCATTTCTCCATTCTAGCCCCAAAAAACCCCATGCTTCCTGATACCTCTGGGAGCTTCAAACCTTCTTTTACCTGGTTGCAGCATTAGAACAAGATCGCCATGGTCTTATAGGAGTGAATAATGGACACCAAACGGTATTATCTCCTTCTGCACTGGAAAAGAAAATAGTAATTTTATTCAGTTTTAATGGACTGTGATGTATTTTTGATACATCCACTACATTTGATAGTTACTACAGGAGGGTGTTTGATACTACAGTGACCTTCTGTTTATGTCACCTTGGCCTGGTTTCGATACAAGTTAAGTCAATATTTGGAGAAGCACATGGATGTGAATGGACTGCTGCCTACTGGGGATTATGCCACTACCCAGCATAGTTTGCAAAATGCCTCCAGGAAGAATTGTTGGATTTTACTGATATCTGTGAGGAAAATTGCGAGATTTCCCTGGATAACCTAATGAATATTTTGCATAAACTGATTGTCTGCCATTTTAAGGTTGTGTAACTTCTTCCAGTTTTGGAGGAAATAATGGTAAAGCTTCCAGTACTGCATGCATTCATTACTTGTCAATTTGTACTTTTTAAAATTTGGGTCTCCTACAAAGTGGCTTGTCCTTTCATACAATATATCTTGTTCTTGCATATTTTAAGGGAAGTTTCTATGAAGCATCAATGAAGTCACAGTAAAATAAAGCCATCTACATGGGCTTGAGGATAATAAAGCTGAAGTAATTAGGAAGTAGAAAGGCAAAATATTTGGATTAATCTGCAGTGTACAAAGTGACTAAAATTGGGATCTAGCATGTGTATGGGGTTTTTCAGTTGCCGTGGGAGGACACTACAGAGTCATAAATGGATCTAAAATAGGAGCCCCAGGCAAAGGTTGCTCTCCTGCAATGTGTGATAGGGAAAATGGATGAGGAAGTCCAATGTCATCTGCATCCTCTGCAGTGAGAAGTTTTAGAGCTGTTTTAGCAATGTGGGAATAGTGTTGGTGCTCAAAATGGAGCAAAAAGTGCTGCAGACAGGCTTTGGGTGCTTTTATGAGGTGATACTGAAACCTGTCCAGATCAGGTCCCCATGTCTGAGCAGTCAAAATCCACCTGCTCTGCTGCTGGCTCTGCTGGGTGGGTGCAATGGTGTGAACTTCAAACAGGAAACATCAGAGCAAATTCTTGCTGTCTGCTGCAGGGATCATGGGCATTGAGACACTGAAGGAGCTGCCAGGAGTCTGTATATGATCAGCATATGTTTAAAACCACAACTATGGTGCAAATGTACCTTCAGACTAGTATGCTCCCAGGAACCACATGGAAAAGTCCAGGTATGTAATCACTTTCTCCAACTTCAGCAAGACTTCTCAAATGCATGATATTTTGAACATGTTTAAAGCATGAGCCAGTGTCACAAAGCTGTGACAGCTTGACGTCTCATGCATGAGTTGTTTGTGACAGAGGTGTCAGAATGGCCGACTGATTAAAAAGGTTCCATTTTTCCATCACCACTTCCCTGGTGAAAGGGGAAGCATCACTCTCCAGAAAGACCTTACCCCTACAACAAAATCTTTCCTCCAACAAAACCTCTCCATGGACATGGCAGTTGTGATACAGCCATCCTGACAGTCTCAGGAAAGCAGCTGGAGTAATTTTCTTTCTTGTGGCATCTTACACAAAACAAGAGAAAACAAGAGAATGCATATACATTATTAAGAGACTGGAAGGCAGACATGGTGTTTGCCACATTCTAGGGAGGTAATGCATATTTAGCTTTGCCCATTTGAGAGGGATTTCTATGGATTTGCTCCTTGCCCAGAATAGTGATTGTGCTGGGAGGGACAGAAAGGTATAATTTCTAGCAGCACTAATATAAATTTTCCCTGGCTGAGGCTGGCTTATCACACCAGAGGGCAGTCCATGCTTCCCTTCCCCCTACCTTCTCCCCTCCCTTCATGCATCTCTTCCAGCACAGCAGATTCCAATAATAAACCCATCACTGTGAAAGCCAGGTGTCATCCAAATTCATTTGCTGCAGCATTTGATCTATCCTCTGCTTCAAGATACAGGTTTCAGAGTATTTTATGAGATGCACTTCACAGCTTTGTGCCATGCAAGACATTCTACAGGGTTTTATGAGCTGCATTTTATAAAATTTTATCAAATGTTATGTAAAATATTTTAGCCATAAGCCCTTTTTTAGGGGATCAATTCTAGTACAAGCTTGCATACATATGAAAGTGCCCAGAGAAAATGTGAACATCCTCAAAACACTGTTAACATATAACTTTCCAGAAGATCTTTGCTGGGCTATTTAGTTTGTAACGGAGCTTGTACACTTCAAAGGGAAACTAAAATGGCATATAAGGCACAGCACCTGCTTTACTGTTTAGCTTTACAAAGCAGAGATGCCTCAGTCCATTCACTGCAGAGGAGGGATGATGGGCTGAAGAGCATCACCTTATTCCTCACTGAGCTCCCCTTGGCTTCCTTGAACAAGTAACATCTTTGTTTCCAGGTTTCAGCTGTCACAGCCTCTGTTTGGTGGACTGACTGTTCGGGTGCATTTGCAGCTCTGACTCTTCTCACTGGGATTATTTGTCTCCTCCAGTGCTAGGCAGAGCGCAGCCTGTGCTGCCAGCCCCTGCACACCTGCAATCCACAGCCACCCCTTCACCTTTCAGACACACCCAAAGTACCACAAAAGCTCATTACATTAGAGGTCTGGGCATCAACCAGTTAATTACCCAATGCTGGGAAGAAATTAACAAGTGGCACCTGAAAACTGTGGGAATCTCTTTTTTGTCATGGAAATGGAACACAAAACCCAGTCATTATTTGTTAATTTTCTCAGCTTGTATATAAACCCATGCACAGGTAACATCCATCTTGGCTTCTCTGCAGCCTAGGGAGGGAAGGGGAGGATATCTGAAGATCTCCTTGCAGTTGCACAGAAACAGGGACAGAAGCAGCCCTTCTCCAGTCTTTTCCAAAGTCTGGGTTTCAGATCTTTGGGGTCACATTCCCCTGCCTTGGCCAGCTGAAAAAGGCCTTGCCTGAGACATGCTGTGGTGCAGGAGTCCCTGCACACCTGCAAATGGACATCTTGGACATGCACCTGCCACAAGAGGACACTTTCTGTAGAGTTCTCTGGAAGAGACAGACCAGTTCCATTTAGCAAAGTCACTATGAAATATTCAACTTTGTGTTTAATTTTTTAAGTCTTTTCCCATTTGTTTAATGGAAGCTGAAACACTGCCATCACTGTCAAGCCCAGGAGCGGTGTTGCTTTGCCAGATCTTTTTGGGTTTACAGAAAATGGCAATATTCATACTTGCATTACAGCAGCAGAGAGTAAAATTGAACATGGCATTTACATTTGCAGCATGAAAATTCAGATCACTGAATGCAACATAAGAGTTATTTAAGGTCCTGATAATCTATACATACACACTGCTGGTCTTGTGCCACACCAGTTGTTTCAAAGGATGTGCACTCTTTAGAGTTTCTGCAAAGAAAAGGAAAAAAAATGGTGACAAATAAAATCAACATACTCTGAAGGAAAACCAAACAAAAGCAATGTTGAATAAGAAGATATATGCAGTACAATTTACCTCCATCAATCAAGAGAAAAAAAAAACAACAAAACTAAAACAAAAAAATTCAGGGCTAGTTTTTGATAATTTATTCCTAAATTGCTTTCTGTTGTTATTTTAAAAATCTCTGCATTAGTAACTTTCTTCTTAGACATTAATTGCTATTCATTACTTGGTCATGTTAATGAAATCAAGAAAAACCTCAGGTAATAAATTCTTCTGTTGGAAGATGATAATGAATTAGATTGTCTTTAATAATACTGTAGCAGAAGATCATGAAATATATAAGAAGCACCTTATAATAAGAATTGCACTGCATTAAATGTATAGTTTAGGTGGTTG
This sequence comes from Trochalopteron elliotii, assembly GCA_024734555.1. Lineage (NCBI taxonomy): Eukaryota > Metazoa > Chordata > Aves > Passeriformes > Leiothrichidae > Trochalopteron > Trochalopteron elliotii. The sequence continues at coordinate 7,992,392 of JANPWX010000699.1, read as the reverse complement.
TCTTGTTTCAAGCTGAGATCTGCTATGCTTACAGAGAATTGAGCCATTGTAAGCTTTGTTCATCCTCACAAGCACTTCAAATTTTGGGAGAAGTTGTTTCTAAGCTGGAAAAAATCTGAGAAAAGCATTTTGAAGAAAAGGGTCTCTCATTTATGAATATAACAAAGTGAGTCAGATGGCTTAAATAAAAGAATAACCCTGGCAGCTGCTGAGTTCTTATAACTGCTGTTTTAAATCAAAGGGGAAGGAAAAACCTTATATATAAACTCTGTGACAAGCAGGAATTAGTAAAGTCAAGAATAAGAACAGAGTAAAAGAGGGACATGCAGCTATTGCAAAGGCAAGCAAGCAGGAACATGCTAGTAAGGCTTCTGCTGTTGATACTGTTCTCTATTTTATATGAATATTTAATCCCAATTAGGCTTTTTGATTCTGTGCCAGTAGTCACTGATGTAAAATGCAAGCACAGTATACTTCAGAAGCCTACCCCAATAGATCCGTTGATTAGCTAAGGGATTTAGGAGGAACATGAGGGTTGGCCATCAAAAAAGTCAAACCCCTCAAAATTAGCAAGGTAATGAATTCTGTTCTGGACCTGGATAATATTCCAGAGCTATGGGAAGTAAATAATGTAAGTGTCATTCAGCAATTCAAAGATGAAAAATGCATCTTAATCTTTCAAAAATGTTACATAAAATAATTGCTTTAGACAGCTTTGAAGAGCCCTCTTGGCACACTACTACAGTTTCTGGCTTTCCAGACTCTGGTTTCAGCTCAGGAGAAACTCAGCTGCAGATGCAACACTTTGTGAGCCCCAGACTCCTCTCCCACTCAGGGGACCAGACTGATGAGAGCTGGAGCTAGGCTCTGACACTCCTGATTTTGGGCACTGAAACTGACCTCAGAGTCCTGCCCTTGTTTCAAGGCAGATGCTGCTGCCAGGAATTGTATTAGAGCTATGCATCAGGCAGAGAGCTCGAGTAGGGGGCCAGAAAGGAGCATCCAACAGGGTGCTTTGAGAGTTATGTGTGATCCAAAATCCTGTCCATCCTGGGAGATGGGCACATACCTCTGCTTGAAGCCTGCAGCTCAGGAGAGAGGCTCGAGGATCATATCTGGCATAAAAGAGCCACTGTAAATGTCCACTGACACCTTGGGACCTCCCTGCCCTTGGACCAGTGCTCAACATCAGGTGTTCATCTTGCTCCTTTTCTTTTACTTTCCACCTATGAATCTTTGATTCTACTAAGGCATTAGTTATCCAGGAGGGCTGCTGAAGTGGATCCCATGGGAAAGTTAGGAGGAGAAACACCAGGCTCTGAATCCTCACTGAGCTTTGGGCAGAGACATGGAAAGCTTTGAAGTAAACAAGCTAGTGTCGGTACCCAGGGTGGTTCAATAATTCCAGAATGAGGGAATTACAGAGGGGGTTCGAGTTGTAATTTTGGTTTTATGTGCCTAATCTTTTGCTTAAATTCAGGTGCCTTCGAAGACTTTAAATCTGACTCTAAATTGAAACGCACTGCTACAGACTCTTTCCTCGCTGTCAGCTGAAAAGCAAGAGCTCTGGGAAGTTGTCTGGGGAAAGGTAAATCTTTTCTATCACACTGAGCTACTGTGGATGCCACATAGAATGAGGCAGCTTTAAAGGATTTTCCCAAGTCAGCTCAGAAAAAGTGATTATATAGGATTTATGAAGCAGCTTCTCATAAATTTAGTAATGACTTACCCTTTCCTCCACTTGCTAGATTGCTTAGCACTGACTTGGATGCTCTGATAGAGCAGCATTAGTAAGAAACTACATGATTTATCTTGAGATGGTATTTCATTCTCTGAAGATAGTTCACATCTCTGATATCAGAATGAAGGAAAATAATGCTTCTGTAATAGAAGATATACATGTATATATATGTATATATATATATATATAGTATATTCAAGAAATATTTTTAACTGCTGTTCTCAGAGCTATTTCAAACAAATCTGAATTTCTCCCCTTACACCTGGGACAAGTCAAGAAGAGAGCCAAAAGGCCCTGAGTGTAGGTAACTGATAAGAGAGTCTCTTTAAGGTAAAAGAATTTAGGTAACACTTCTAAACTCTCCTGTCTGCTGTCTCCTGTCCTGCTCATCATGTTTAGCATGAATGCCCTTCACCTGTGTCATTGGGAAAACTGGCCAGTTTAGTTAAAAGGCTGTTGCAAGCTGTTAAAATAAACTAACCAGTACTGCACAGGAGCAGATGAGTGCTGGGAGAGGTGGGTGTGTGGCTTCACCTGTGTGGAGGCTGGCAGAGCCGGAGAAACCAATGGGCTGTGATAACATCTGGTCCATCTGACCACAGCTAAGTCTCAGCTCCAACATTTATTTTCATGCAACTGGCCAAAAGTGTGGTTCATCAAGAAGTAGACTATCCAGATAAGCAATAAATCCACATATCAAGGTATTGAAGGGAATAATCAAAAAATGGAGTCATGCTTGCTAGGAGAGAAGAAAAGATTTGTTCTGTTCCTGACTAGTGTTATGTTGGAAGGTAAATGTCCTGAATCTCATCAGGCTGGTCTTACAATCATTAAAATATCCTTTTCCATAAAGACCTTCTTCTTTCAAACTTAGTAGCAGTGGAGTATGTTGTCACAGTTCAAAATACACACATAAAATTTGAGTTCTACTGTGAAACGCTTGTGGAAGAATGACCTGGCACATTTGCATACATGCTGCCTTTCATTAATTCAGTATCAGATTCAATACATGAAATCACTGTCTTCATTAGTAATAAAAACTCACTGAATACGTGTCTGTTGGTATTGTGTTAAAAAATTCAGGGGGTCTCCTGCAAGCACTTTCAGCTGTGAACAAAATGAGTCAGAATGCAGCAAAATTCATTTTGTTAGAACCAAAAATACAGGTATGTTATCATGCAAGTGTGTTTCATAGGAACAGCTCTCTTAAATTAAGAGTAAATAAGTGAGAAGAGTTTTAAATTTCAAAATCTATCCCATTAATATAAACAAATTTGTATTATTTTCTGAATAGCTGTTATATGAGTAGACTCATACACAAAGGTGTAAAAAGACCTTTATGTGTTAGAAAACCTTTGCCACATGTCATATCAAGAAATAATTTTCTCTGCTTTACATCTTAAATCTAACTTTTCAGGGGTCATCTTATTAAACAAATAATTTCTGATGCAATTAGCTCACTGTACAGAATATGTTGATTACTGCAGTTTGGGGCATTATCAATGATGTGTGAGTGGTGCTAATACAAAAGAGAAATCAGTGGATTCAGTCAATGTTTTGTCTCTCTCTCTGGAAAACTGTAGGTGAAAGAAAACATGCTCATAATTACTAATCAAAATTCTAGCCAGCATCTGGTTTCTAAATGAGTTTAGTGGAGACAGTGCTGCTTATTAAGAGTGTTGGGCTTTTTCCTTGAGAAACAGCTATGGAAAGTCTGCCTTTCTTTTCTTTATTTTACATTAGTTTTCTACTTTTTCCTTCTGCACCCTCAGAAAGGACCACTTTTTCTTTTCCATGTTCACATCTTCCCCCATTCCTCTGTAATTCAGCATCTTCTAAAATTTTTCAGCCTACAGTTCAAGGTAGCCTCCCCATTTTCCTGTGTTTCCCCTCCGCCCTGCGGCTCTGTGTGCTCTGTTGGCACTCCTGCAGAGCACTGCATGACTGCAGGTGTGGGGAGAGACTCCTACACACCATGGCCACCACTGCAAATGCTTCCAGCACTTGTGAGAGAAATCTTGGCTAAATTGCAAATGTTAGAACTTCACATTAGACTTGCTCTTCTAATTCATCTATTTGCCATGTGTTGTGTCAAATTTTATGCTTCAGAAAAAACAAAAAGTTCATTGCAAAATCTACACCAAACAAAAAAACTATGAAATTACAAAACTCAGAACACATAACTCACTACCTGCTAAAACTGTTGTATATCAACAAAAGGGGAGCAAACGTGTCAGTGAAGAAAACAGGTTCTGGTTTCACGGTCATAAAACAATTGCAACATGCAATCAAGACTGAAAAATCTTTTTAAGCTTTGAAAAATCATGCTGTAATTTTATTTCTGAGAAATAACAAACTCTTGGCCTGCAGTGATCACTAAAGGTCTAATACATTTCCAAAGGAAAAGGATAATAGCTGCAGCACTGTATCAATCCCAAAACACAATGCATTTTTACCAGCATCTGGCATTTTGGTCTGGAAAACTTAAATTTCACTCCGTGTGAGGACCCCAAAGGGAGCTTTATTCTTTATTTTACTATCATGGCTATGCTAAAAAAGCCACATGGTTTGGGCAGTTTGGCTGTCACTGTGCATTCACTTTCCATGAGTATCTTCTGATCCATACTAGATGTGTGACCCAGCACTGTGTTATGTGAGCATTTTAACTTTTTATTAAGTTCAGAGCTGCCATATCCCTCTCATCATAACTACTTACATTCTCCAGGTGGTTTATTTAGGATGGAAGCCATCTCAGAGTAAAGTGCATAGTGACATTAAATCCCAGTGGATTTTAAATCCTCCTGACCTCTATACCCATTGCTGCTTGACAGCATCAATCAACAAGACACCATTACTCTTCCCAGTTTTTCTATTAACCACAAGTCCTTTGTATCAGAGTGCCTCACACAAAAACAAAAAGCAGGGTTTACAGTCTGATACTCTCTATCCAGACGTGGAAGTAGTTGGGATGAATGGGAGGATTGTAAAGTTCTCTCCTGTAACACTCAATTCCACTAGTATCTCTCATCTGCTCCTTCTCCATCCCTTCTCCTCTGTAAATCCTTCTTGGAACCTTGCTATTACTAGCAGAACACCTATTGGGAGTGGCTGTTTGAGTAAAACCAGGCAAATTAAACTTAGTCAGAAATTAATCTTTGTATTCATTGATTTTGTTACAAAAGAAGATGAACAGTTGCATTTAAGCTGGTTTTAGCTGTAATCCAAGCACTTCCATCTGCTCATTATGCTCATAAGACCACATGAAGGAAATTGCATTAAATTCGTTCCCAGAAAAGTATAGAAAATTTGGGGAACCAGTAACAAAGAAGGGTTAGTGCACAGATGTGATTTATTTATGAGGAAAAATTAATAGCTAAACTCAGGAGCCCAGCTGAAGGCAAATAATTGGAAGGGCTCTCAAAGGACCCTCTGGAAACAGGCTCAGACCTTAGACTGTGAAAGTGCTTACTCATTTTTATTTAGTTATTTTTCAAGAAAAGCTCCAGATAAAAATTAAAGAGGGGGAAAGTGGCTACAAATGTTTTCCAGATCTGAGAATCATGAAAGGTTTTATAGAACTAATAGGAGCAGTGGCCTTTGGTGGCAAACAGCTGCAAAGTAGAACTGTACACAGGTAAATGACTTCTCTTAGGAAGCTTTAGTGGCTACCTCTGAACCAGAAAAGAAAACAGGATCTGTTCTTTGATCCTGATTCTGAAATGTGAGAAGGGGAAGAAAAGCTCTCAGGACCTGGGCATCATCTGAGATAGTATTTGTTGACACAGGGCAAAATGTGCCAGAGTGCCTCAGCTGCAGACACTGTGGATGGGGGCACACCTCCACTTCAGGCCCTTCTCTGGCCCAGGTTACTTTGCAAATATAGATGGAGATTGGGCCCAGGATCACACCCTGACAGTCACACAGTATGATTCTGTTTGCAGCAGGGTGACCTTCTGCTTAGGAAAATTAAAAAACCCATTCCATTAAGTTCAGAAAATACTAGTCTTCAGTCAAATCCTGAGGGAAATGTACACTCCACCCTCTTACCCCCCATTTAGTCCTCTGTGTTATCAGAAAAATAAGTTCAAAAAGCAAAGATGAGCAACTACACAATAATACTTAAAACGTATTTACTAATACCCTTTTTTTTTACAGTCTCAAAAGACAGAAAATTTTCCTTTTCTGAAGCTTCTATTTAATTTTGAATTTATTAACTAGATCATTGCTGTGTGGTTCACCAAGAATGTAGAGATTACACCATTACAGAACAACATAGCTCTGTAAATTATAAACCTAAAGAACAAGTCTTGGATTCTCTTGCAGAAATGCAGACTTATGCAGTTAATTTCTCCTCCAAACCATTAATTATGAAAGGATACTGGGGAAGGGGCTGAGGGAGGGCAGCCAGGGACAAGTGAACCAAAATATTATCACATGGTCATTAAAGTTACCCATACTTTCATTTACAAGTGGAACTGGAGAATTTCAGGTATTTCTTAAGAAGGCAGCCTTTCATTTTCTGGGGGTTTGGGCTTTTGTTGTTGTTGTTGTTTTTGTTTTGTTTTGGTTGTTGTTTCTGTTTTCCATAGCCTTTTCATTAATGAAACACATTGGGATAAACATAGGAGATTTGTTCTATAAGCCACCAAGATACAGACTGTTTTAGAAAAAGTACCTCCAAGTATTACCCACTATGAAACACTGTTAAGGGAGGCTTTATATGTTCCTGGCATATCAGATAACAGTACAGGATTTCTCTCCTGGGATATACAAACCCGCAGGTATGACATGAAGCCCGGTCAATGAATGTAATCTACTCAAGCAGAAATCTTTGTACACATACATCTAATTATAAAAACAGTAATTTGGGTGGGTCTTTTTTTTTTTTTGTCTGTAACAGCAGCCATTTTATCCAATTTTTTTTCTCCTTGGATTTGCTTATTCCTCCCTCAGACACAGAAAATAATAACTTGTAAATATTTTTTTTAAATGCTCTGCAACAGCATGGTTAAGTTAAAATGACCATGATCCCACATCTCAATAAGGTCACCATTCTGTAAGGGGAAATACATGCCAGATGCTGCAAACATCTCATGGGCTTGGGAAGAAAGGAAAATGAAAAGGTTGCATTGGTTTTCTTCTAAAGCTTTTAATAAGGAGCAGTCCTGTGTCAGAACTTTCAATTAAATGCAAAGAATCTGCTTTGACTCCTAAAGCCCTGACAATGCCAAGCATGTTTTCTGAGCAGAGTTCAACATTATTGCTAATATGCTGGTTTACACTGGCAGAGCTCCTAGTTAAATCACTGTATCTGTCCTCACCAGGGGACTCTTACACCTATCAAGTTTTCAGAAATCCCCTCTTCTAGACTATGATTAAGCATGCTGCAATATGATGCTCTTATAACAACTCTTACTTTAAAAAAAAATTAATGTTTACATGTCTCAATTTATACCAGTTTGATTCATAATGAAGACTGTAAGACATATATCTCATTTATGGCATGTTTGACGTTTTCTGAAATTTACTGTCTAGGGAAAAAGTAGTGTCAGTGGAATTACCACGTTTTGCTTCATCTACAGAAATGTCACCCAGCTGTGAAGAGATTTCACATGAGAAACTCTGGTAAGTAAAAGTGCTAATTAATCTGCAGTCATTTTACAGCCCCTTTTCACAAGCCACCACCCTCTGAAAGTTTCCATATGTTGACACCTGTTTATGGGATCCCTAGATCTCAGAAATTCCCACGCTCCACTATTAAGCCATGCTGGTGGTAGCTGACAACTTGTGGACCTTGTATTCCAGGAGGCTCATGGCTAGCAGTAAGGACTGCTCACTGCTGTTTGGATCCAGCATTTCAATATAACATCTCAAAAGGCAGTTAGGCTGCATTGCTGTTGTCCATGATTTCACTTCCTGAAAGCTATTTCTGTGGACAGGATTGCTCTATGGCAGACACCCTGAAAGACCACAGGGTAAAACTGAAACCTTTCCATCTCAAGATGAATGACAGTTTAACCCTTTCTCTGCTACACAGCCCCCTGCTGTGCTAGATACATCACCTAATTTCATCCTCTGAGGACTTCCAGTTGATGCTCCCAGATGGAAAACTCAGACTTACTGTTGGACTTAGCAGACAGGAATGTCCTGAATCCCAGCAGGATGAATCCCAGATCAGGATGCAGTGAATATGCAGGCAAATTTGAGACTAGGGAATACCCCCCTACTCCCAGTCCTAGTTAGATTTGAAGATTAAGTGCTAGTCTTCCTGTGAAAGAGGGTGTCTGGTGTGGAGAAACACTAAAAACTGTAGCAAGTCTTACTTGAATCTGGAGGCTGGCATAAATATAACCCTTCAGTGTATAAATGGTACCTGTCAGAATGTTCTGAAAATTGTTTTCAGAGTAGGATTTCACACACTTATTTAAAAGAGGGAGATTTATATGGACATACTTCTTATTAAATGAAAACTTGCTACTGTGGGACAAGACACAAAGCAGTAAGAGACAGCAAATTATCTCTCCTTGTTCATCATGACTTTGCTTTTCAGGGATTTACATTTTTTTTCACTGAATGCACCACTATTGGGTTCAAATTTATAAACAGATTTCTTCTCCACAGACAAGAGTAAGACTAACTTTTTTAGTGTCATGACAGATTATAGTTTAAGAATCATGAATTATCATGACGGTGATATCATGGTGCATTGGAAGGTAGATCAAAGGGCTATCAAAGCATGTTTCTGTTTACTGTACATTTTTGGATTTTAGGGTGATATTTGAAGTGAGACATCATGGAGAATAAGCTAGTCCCCAAAGGCTATCTAAGATTTCCAAGTATTTTTCAAAGTATGATTTGAAACCTTTGTGACAGGAAAGGAAATGAAATCTTGAAATCAGAGAGAAAAGTGTAACAAATATTCTGGAAAGGAGATATGATAAAATAAAATGCAATTAAAAAAAAAAACAAACTGAAAATGGAGTGACTACAACAAAGTGTACTGAGATAAAATGAAGTGCAGTGAAAAGGACCAAAAGTTGGCAAAATTCTTCACCATGAAATCCTGAAATCAGGGAAGAAAGGTAAACAAAGAGACAGGAGAAGAAATTGAAGAAATTAAATGCTAAAAAAAAAAAAAAGAAAATTCTGAAATTAAGAGAAAACAATAAAAGTGGATGGGATGACATGAAGTGCAGGGAAAAGGACTGAAGCCTGACCAATTGATCCTCATTGAAATCACAAGATGTCATTCCCTTTCCTGAAAGGAGCAAAACATTTAGTCTCAAATATTAAAAAAAATCATCTAATCCTCAATTATCTCTAGAAACCCCATCTGACTTCACATGAGTGGCAAATAGTCACATTTTTGAAAATCAAGCCTTACCTAATAAAGCTGGGCACACATAAAGCCATTCATAATCAGGATGCACCCTACTGGATGATAAAGAGAAATGGAAATGTTAAGCATCATACAGAAATTCAGCATGTATAGTATGGATTGTAAAAAGACAAGGAAATTCCAGTCAGCCTTGCTGAATACAGTATTAAATTTGCATTTTCAGAATACACTGGGGCAGTCAGATATCCAGTTCCATTTAGACAAACACATAGTTAAATGTGAAACGATGTTTTGTAAGAAAAAAGTATCTTAAACCACTGAATCAAATGTATGACTGCCTAACGCCATTAAACACTTCAGTAAGCTAATGCTTTAAATTTTTAAAATTAACATCAATGTTTCCATGCCCTCTCATGTCTCCCTTTTATAGGCCATGGGTTTTCAGCCTGCCATGTAAAGCAATTACTTCATTATCTGTGAATTAAGCTGGAGAAAGGATCTCGATATTTATCGCATAAGAGCTGAAAACAACTATTACAGTGTTCTTATGTGTGCATGAGACTTGTAGCTGGGTTTTACAAGAGTAAAGGCAGTATTTACACATCTCTGTTGTGTTATAGGTATTACTTTGACCCGGTAACGTAGGTATTCCCAAAAATGGAAAAATGTCAGAGAACTGTGGCAGGACAGAGGGACAGTCCCATTCTTCTGTGTGAGAGAGCTGAAGGCCCTTCAGTTTTGTAAGGAAGAAGGTGGGAAAGAGGGGGACATTCTTTGTAGGGTAGTCCTGCAGGTGGAAGGTCTCCTGGATCATGCACGGGAAGGAGTCATGAAACAATGTGGAAAAGAATTGTGTCTCTTTCAGGTTAGACCAAAAGTAATTGTTACATGTTGATTTTATTATACATCACTTGTTCTAAACACACATACAAACCATCTATGGTACTGTTCTGCAAGGGTACGTCTGTGCTGCTGACAGCTTCTCAGAAGCTGGGCAAAGTATTTGCTGCATTGTATTTAGTGTTGTATTGAGGACATTTCTATGTTGCACTTTGGTCTTTCGGGGTGTGAAACCACCCAGTTATTTGATCTCAGTCAGAAGAATCCACCAGCCTTGCAGCAGTACGTGCTGCTTTTGCATCTCCTTTAATCTGCAGTGCTCTGAAGCAGCAGCAAGACATCTACAGTGGCCTCCAGTGTACTGTGTCACAGTATAAAGCAAAACAAAGAAGAAACTAGCTAAAAAAATGAAGAAAATAGTTTTAAAAAATAAAGACAGAGCAAATCAAAACATAGGAGCCAGCAAAATTATTTTTTTAAATAAATCTTACAAAACTTAATTCATTGATGAAAACATATGTTTGCTAATGGTGTGAACGTGCAAAAACGCAACTGCGAAATTTTGCTGAAAGAACAGCTGCATAACAACATAGCAAATATTAATCTGCTAACTACTAACCAGTGAAAATCAGTTTAAAACAAGTTGTAGAAATACTTGCTTTCATGACTGAATACCAGGATTTCTGGGGGACTTCAGTGAGAGATCAATACTGAGTACGAGTAGGCTTGGTATTTTTCATCAATGAACTGTCATAAAGTTTTGGAAAGGCAAGAATCTGGTGTAGAGCAAAAGTGAAGACTAAGCAGCAACTGCCAGGGTTAAAGTGTAGGGAAGGAAAGGTGATTTTCAATGAGGGCCTTGCGGAGAACAGTTTTCTAGTTATACATCACTAAACTACTCTGGGGGCAGCTGGGCGGAACATAATCGGATATACCGGAACTGTGATGTTATGAGCTGATGGTTTTGTGATAGGGGCCGTGTAAAGACAGAATTATGCCCCGAAGTATTTTAAAGAAAAAAAAAAAAAAAAAAAAAAAAAAAAAAAAAAAAAAAAAAAAAAAA